>CM041778.1:46474703-46660766 GCA_023374045.1 Limonium bicolor
ATTCATTTGAAATTCAAAGGAAAATACCGCTCTTCGCACACTACTCACTTGGTTTGTGGTGCTGATTTTGATTGGACCCTTGTACTCATTGACGGGTCGAGAGTTAAGTGGTCCATGCACTTTGTTCAATCAATCTCTCGCGATTTTCCCGAAGATGTCGTTTCGATATGGGAGTATGCAAATGCAATTATCTACCATGCGATGTATTGTGGTAATATGGGATTACCATGTATAGGATGCATGAAATGCTGAAAATGATGAATTGAGATGGTTGACTGAATGTTTTTTTTGTGTTTGTTTTGTTTTTTTGATGCAATGCATGAGTGGTAAAGTTATGACTAGTCTCGCTTGAGCCGAATTCAGCTTGCGGTTCATGAAGCTCATCCCGTCATTGTTGGCTCTGAAGGTGGTCGAGTTGTGGTGATTGTTGTCGAAGAAGTAATTCTCGAGTGAGATCAGGTTGGTGATTGGCTCCTGGATCTTGGGACTTTTAGGGAGTGACAACTCCCGCATGGTGACCCACTGATATGACATGGGCTGCATTTTCTGGGATTTTTGAAGGTATGATTTTTTTGGACTTTTGGATGTATGATTTTTTTGGATGTGTGATTTTTGGATTTTTGGATGTATGATTTTTTTTTGGATTTTCGGATGTACAAATTTTTTTGGATTTTCGGATGTACGAGTTTTTTTTGGGATTTTTTTTATGCTTTTTGTGGTTGTTGGTCTCTATGTACATGGTATGCTGAATGGGAAAAAAGCTTGAATGCCCGGTATTTCTTGCTATCACTTCGAAGATCATGTCGCCACTCATAGGCAAAGGCAGTTATTCACCTGTAAACACGACCATCACTATAGAAAGAAAAATCTGACAAATGTTAGCATGCTTGAAAAATGGGATGAATGCTCGTGTGAGGTGTGTTGGAAATGTAACATGTGATTCTGCATTTTCCTGAGATGAGCGTGATTCATGCATGATTAATGAATTTGAACTGAATGAGAATGCATGCAACTCTTTTCCTTTCTGCCATGAATGTGTTGCATGCTTTTGTTTGTTGGTTGTTTTATTAGCTCGTTTCCAAAAGAAGCTACATTTTAGAAAAACGGTTTTGAAAAAAACGTGTTTCCGAAGTGGTGGATTTTTGCAGTAGGAATTTTGATGCTTGGTCATTCGTAAATAAAATTGGGAGTGGGGAAACCCTATACACAATGATCTAAATGAATTCAAAGGAAATGTATAACCTATACACAAAGTCTATTCAGAAATTGACAAGAGAGAAAGAATGCTAGGGGAAAACCTATACATCAATTCTAAAAGTCATTAAATGGGGAGTTTTGAGCTTAAAAACTTCTCCCGAATTCTTCTCTGCTTCGTCTTCGAGCTTCTGACTGATTGCTTACGCTCGGGCTCCTGGTTGGCTCTTGGCCGGCTACTCTTCGTCTTCGCACTCTTGACCGGCTACTCATTCGTTTTTAGGCTCCCGCAACGGGGCAGTATTATGATCAAACAGAACGGGTTGGTGTTCTTCTAATTTTCAACAGTTTGAACTCGAACAGGTGTTCCTAATCTTCATGTCGCTTGACCCGGGTTGGTATACCTCTGATTTTGTATTTAAACGGTTGGTGACAGTCTTCATGTCATGCGGCTCTCTCCACGGTTGGTGCGCTTCTAACCTTCAGCTCGATCCGCGTAGCCGATCTTCATGCCGCTTCACTTGCTCCGACGAGAGGAATGGGGAATTTTGAGAAAGGAAAAGTGAATGATCGAGCACTAAATCTTATGTGAAAATCCACCACTTTTGTGAAAACACAAAATGACTAGTACGCTCCACGGTAATGACCGCTGCTCTTGAAGGTGGGTTGAACTTCAAAAATAACGGATCACAACATGGGGACTAAATCATTTATTTTGAAATACGTTTGTGAGGAATGCTATTTCAAAACAACATCTGTGAGAAATGCATTTGAAACTCGTTTGCAAAAAATGGGTTTTGAAATCTGTTTTAGAAACTAGTTTTGGAAAAAAAACATTCGTGGGAAACACTGTTTGAAAATCATTTATAAACAGTAGATTTTCGAAATCTGTTCTTTGCAAACTGCTTGATAAAGTTTGTTTTCTGGAAGACTTTGATTGAAACCGATTTTGAAAATTGTTTTGGAAATAACAATTTTGGAGATCATTTTTTTTAAATCATTCGAGATGGTCGACTCTCAAGATATTTCATTGGAGTGTTTGACATGATTGATTTTCTGATTTTTTTTAATTTTGAAACATGATCACACATAGATGTAAGTGCAAAATAAAAAACGTGGCTGATTTTTTGTGGAGCTGAGTGTGAATGATTGGGATAATCACCTTCCAGGTTAATCAATGCTTCCATACCACCGGGGGAACCATCGTCCCTTCACTATTCATCTCTCGGGATTTATCTCTGTTATGCCTTATGGGGCATGTCATCAAGAAAGTCCAAGTGCTTAAGTTCGAAAGGTCAGGATACCCGAAGTGATACAGTCACACGAGCCACGGCCGGGGATTATCACAACATACTCACTTTTGGGAAACTTGGGGAAGCACTGCATGGGGTCCGGTCTCCCCTCGTCTGCACGATAAGGTGTGTCTAAAGTCCAAATTATTCACTGACTACGTTGTGCCATGTATGGGTATCCGGTAAATACGGGATCCTCTATGGACGTGTAGCGTGACATTGGGCTTTAAAGACACCCGTGGTGCAGAGGAATCATAGAGAGCTGAGCCCATGCAATCTTCAGGGTAAGGCAGAAGGGTGGTCAGACAGGCGGCATACAAAGGGGTGACTACCCATAAAACCCGTCCTAGACACCAGATTAGGCAGCTGGACACTGAAGGCTCATAGTTCACTATATGCTGGCTCTGACTCGGATATGGAGGATAATTTTGGATCATGAGTCTTCAAGGCGTAGGTCGGTGACCGTCTCGCCTCGCGGGCTTAACCACTCAATGAGTGACCCGACTCATGGGAAATCAATCGTGGACCGATTGGGATGTCGTGACTCGTGGAAATAGGGGTGACACAGAGGAATGCATGTCCTAAGCTACCCATGCACTCACAACTTGTAAATGTAAAGGCGGTAACGGTGTAGGTCAATGACCGTCTCACCCCGCAACAAGCAACAATAATATGAATGCGGTAAATAAAGCAGAGAAGAACAAACAACCCTATCTACTAACTGTTTTGTCTTGAGGGCGGTAATTCCAATTGGTTGTTTTTAACCTAAAGGGAAGTTAGCTTCATTCAGTCCTAAGTGTCTCTTTCTAATCGTGAGCTAATCATTAACCCAATTGTTGTAATGTTGTTGAGGATCTAATAAATCCTATCTGTCCTCATCAGATACACACTCTAAGTGTGGAGTAGAATAATCCTAAAGGCTTGGAATGAATCTCTTGAAGGTTTTGAAAGAAGTGGGGAAGTCCCGACAATTTTGAATGGAGTTCAGTCTTCCTTGACCATTTTTATGGAAAAAAAAACTTACTCAAGTTTTCCCCAGTAGAGTCGCCATTCTGTGGAGGGTGATTTTTCGGTATAAGGGGGGTCTATCTAAATATGGTCTGACTGAAAAGCCTAGATCCAAGAAATTGCCATTCTGTGGAAGGTGAAAACCCGTTATTCTTGGCATCCCTCAAATACCTACTAAATCGTCCGTCTTTCCCAGAAAGCGTATGGGGAATGCTAGTGAGCACTACACCCGCTCTCAATGGGCTCCACGCGGACTTATGCCTCTATAAGGCGAAATTGACTAGAGTCGCCACCTAGTTTTGACCTAAGATACTAGGAAGGAAGGGAATGAGGGTTCTAAGAACCGTTAATTGACTCTGAAATTGTTGCCTATGGATAGGACTTATCTGGTCATTTGCAGAGATTCTATGTGGGTTCGCACTGGGTTAACCCCTTGGAAGTGGCAACGACCACGACTTCGGATTGGTGCCCGAGGAAACCTCGGTCTCCAATTGTCGGGATTGCCTTCTTTCAAAACCTTATTAGAGAGATTCAATTAAAGCCAAGGATAGGATCAGGAGGAGAGAAAACGAGTGGATGAGGTGAGCTTTACTGCCAAGATAGCTCCAAGAAGAAGAATTGATGAATTCGAATAAGTATGGAATGAAAGATTAGGAGAAGTCTGAGGTTGAGTGGATGAACAAGACTTAGAGTTTGATAGTTGGAAGTTTGTGGGAGCTGAAGAAGGTTTGAACGTTGAGAGGTATGAAGAACACCTTAGAGTGGGAAAAAAGGGTTATTTGTTTGGAATGGGGTCGCACCCTAGATGGGCTGCCTACGTACTCAACTTCCTGTTGAGATCAGACCTTACGTAGTTCACTGTTATGGTTTTTGGAAGTTTTGATGTTTGTGGAGTTTGAAGATGTATGAGGTGTTCGAGGTTTAGAAGGGTTCGGAGTTTCGAGAAGTTTCGGGTTTGGGATGCTAGTTTGTGAGACGCTCAGGTCTGTGAGACGTTTGAAACCTTGAGATGTCGAAGTCTGTGAGACGCTCGAGTCTGTGAGACGCTCGGATCTGTGAGATGCTAAGGTCTGTGAGACATTCGAATCATTGGAATGACAAAGTCTGTGAAACGCTCGAGTCTGTGAGACATTCAGAGTGTGGGGGAAATTGAATTGGGATTAAATAAGTTTTTGTTTTGAGTTGGAATTGAATCGAAGTTGAATGAAATTTTGATTTGAATTGGAGTTGAAGTTGAATTGAAAGTGGATTGATTTTGAATTTGAATTTGAATGAAGGATGAATTTGAATGAAGGATGAATTTGAATGAAGGATGAATTTGAATTGAAGTCAAATGAATTTTGATTTGAATCGGGAGTTGATTTGGAATTGAATTTGAATGAATTCGGAATTGAATTTGAGTTGGGATGAATTTGAATTGAAGTTGAATGAATTTTGATTTGAATCGAAAGTTGATTTGGAATTGAATTTGAATTTGAATGAATTTGGAATTGAATTTGAATGGAATCAAGTCTAAATTGGGTCGAATTGAATTTGATTTACATGGAAAAGGAATTAGGTTTGAATTGAACTTGGGTCGGAATTGAACTTGGGTCAGAATTGGAAAAAGGGCCGAGTCAAAGTTTGGGTCATGGTCAATGTTTGGGTTGGGTCAAAGTCGAGGTCAAGGTCAAAATTTGGTTGGTCAAAGTTGAACTGGATGAGTCGAAATGGGCCGAGTGGGTTAATGGGCCGAGTGGGCTTAATGGGCCAAGTGGGCTTAATGGGCTTAGTGGGCTTAGTGGGCCGAATGGGCTTAGCTAGAAGTGGGTCAAGAAAGGAGTGGGCCAGGTTGAGTGATTTAGGACTGGTTTGTTATTTGGGCTTGTTGGAGAGAAATTTTGAATGAAAATGTTGGTCTATATACATATATATACATATTTTAGGTGTGTGTTTTAGGGTTTAGGGGTGTCACCACCACGAGATTGGTCAATGACCTATCAGGCCAGGGGGACCCCTCTATCCTAATGGCTTGGACCTAAGGACATAGTAGGGCTTAAATAGTAAAGTTTTGTACAATGGAATGAAACGAAATTTGCAATGAGGCTTGATATACAATATGTACACATATAACACACAGACAATCATATCGAAATCACTGAAGACACGGCAATTAATGAGATCAAATAATAATAACAATAGCCTGAATAAACAAATATGTTCACGGTTATTCAAGTGATGTATACATGGGATGAAAATTTGAAAGCTATCTAGGGCCATCTGTAATATCGATTTACAATTGGTGCAAAAAGCGACGGAAGCATAACAGAGGCAAAGCAGAATCGCCATAAAAATCAACGATGATGTTAAGACAATGAAATAGCATAACAAAACAAGACTTTGCAATTATATGAGTGGGTTTCAAGTGAAGATTCAACCAAAATCATGCTAATATCAACTTATAAACCAAATTAATGCGCAGGGAGCAAAGAGTGATGCTAGAAATGTAAACATGTTGTTGGTCATGATTAAGGAGAGATGTAGGTGATAGGAAACCAACCTACGGGGTGGCCTGCCCCCGGTTTATCATTCGGTCAAATACATATAATCTAGCCGATTCAGGTGGTCAAATGAATCCCGTGCAAAAATGAGCAAATATCAAACCGAGATCCACAATCTGTCGAGCCCATGGTCAACTCCAAACCAAGCGAGAAGCGCGGCCCGAGTCAAGCAAATGCCAGTTCAAGCCGAGCAAGCGCGATCAGCATCTAGTTGAAAATATGTACCTCGGCCAAGTCACAAAATATGGTGATGAGATATGGTTTCGAACAAAGCAATAAACATATACAGACCAAACTCGAAGATCCAACACATTAGGAAGTCAGGTGACTGCTGATCGTGTCTATTAAGAGGACTGGTTAACCGATTAGAAAAGTCAAACCCCTTTTATATTTTTTTGTTGTTTTGCTATCTTTTTATTCAAGCAATAAAACAGCTACAACCATTCGAACTGTAATTTTTGAACAAGCAAACCAGTTGGCCTAGTTTACCACTTAATCATTTCTATTTGGTCGTGCTGCTATCAGGAATAGATACTAAACACATTATTTCTATTATTCAAACGTTTCCAAGAGCACCGCAAGTTGACCACACATGTAAAACCGAGTAGACACAAAGCGTACACATTCGAATATAACATAAAGCATGGTCAAGCGCAGGAACATTCGAACACAACATACGCTAAATTAAAATGACTTCATAAGATACTCGGGTTAGTGATAAACACCGAAACAGGGAGAGCTATTATGTCCTTTCATTTTACACCCGCTAGACACCCGAAACAGGGAAAGCATGGGGTGAGAATTTTTGGTGTCTACACTACCAAGAAACATTCTCCCCCGTTGTGAAATTCAGTACCTTTGTGCCCTTGTTTCATTAGCTTGCAAACGGAATTGGATCATTAATCAACTAGACATTAACAATGCCTTCTTGCATGGAGATCTTAGGGAAGAAATGTACATGCAATTTCCCTTAGGTTATAAAGCTTCACAGTAAAATCAAATTTATAGGCTTCGAAAGTCCTTTTATGGCCTCAAGCAAGCATCTAGGCAATGGCATGAGAAACTCTTCCTTTTTCTTTTGAATCTAGGATTTCAACAATCCCTTAATGACTATTCCCTTTTTGTGAGGAAAAGTAAGAGCAAATTTGTCTTTCTAGCTGTGTATGTTGATGACATTCTCTTGACCGGAGACGATAGTCATATGATTCATGTCATAAAGAGAAACTGAATCTGGAATTTAACATTACGGATCGGTGTGTAAAGTAATTTCCTAGGTATGCTCTTTATTTGTTAAGATGGAATGGTTGTCGTTCAAAAGTAATATGCTGAGAATCTGGTTAGAAAATTTCATTGTGACAAAGAATAACCTACTGTAGGACTGCTAGAACTCAACACCAAGCTGTGAAACATGAGGGAAAGTTGTTATCAAAACCTCTCCTCTACAAGAGATTATTAGGAAAATTTCCTTCCTTGCTCATACCGGCGAGATCTTGTTCAGCTATTCAAACCTTGAGTCAGTTTTTACAAAAGCCAACTGAACAACACTGGGAGGCAGCCCTCCATACTCTAAGATACATTAAAGGAACTACAGGATACAAATTGTTTTTCAATAAAAGAACTAATTCCCGTTTAAATGCATTTGTGATGCGGATGGGCGGGTTGCCCGAACACGAGGAATCCAACAGTGGATTCTGCGCTGAACTGGGAGGCTCCCTTTATCCTGGAAGGCGAAAAACTAGAAAATGTAGCTTTTCCTCTCCCGAGGCAGAATATCATTTTATGTGGTAAGCTAGCAACAACAGCAATCAGCTGGATGACCAAAATCTTACATGAACTTTGGAGTTGAAAATATTCTCCCCATACCTTTGAAATCGGACATCCAATCTACAGTCCATATAGCTAGGAACCCGGTGTTTCACGAGAGGATGAAACACATCGAAGTGGACTGCCACTCTGTCCGCCAAAAAATACAACAGGTTCTCATTGAAATACAATTCTTTCCTTTAAATCTATAACTGGATGATGTTCTCACTAAGACATTAGCAGGGAAGGACTATCCATCAGTCAAGCAACAATATTTGGGGATGGTTACGATATAGTCCTCCTGCATGTTATGTTCTGCATTACTGATATAGGTTCTGTAATATTACCGTTAGTTTCTGAGTGTAATTAGTTTGCTCATACTGTTGTTATATAAGGCGGTAATGTTTCCAGATCTGTAATATACTGGTTAATTAAGGAAGTATTGGCCTGCTAATAGAAAGTTTTTTACTCTTTAGTGTTATATCATCCTTTCTCTCAATCTGCACCCTCTAAGTTAACAATAACAAACAAAATAAGATGAAAGAGTTTCGTCCTTTATAGAAATTACCGAGTCTTGGTCCTTCGAAATTAAAACATCATCAAAATGATATTGATCATCAAATAACATGTGGTTAGTAATTACAATAAACGAAGGATATAGTTTCAACATTACTTACGTTTATGCACACTCATGATGAAAGTAGGATACAATAGTAAGAAGAAGCTTAGTCCATATAACATTCCAGTCTTGCTAGGAGGTGTTGAAATATGAAAAGGAGTCCTAGAGATGATTAATTTGGGGTTGATTACATATTCATTGGTTCTATAATGAAATGATACAACCCTAGTTACTCTTTAATGATCAACTCATTAATGACTAAAAGTCACTTAAGAGGAAAAGGGCTTAGGAAGGGGTAGGGGGAACCACATTCCCCTATTTTCACTTTCTTTTAATAGTACGTATTTGGTTAGAAGCCATTTGAATAATAATCTTTACTTTAAGTATCACCTATATGCGGAGGGTCCATGTTAACCCACCTTTACTATGCTAAAGACTCCCCCATGTTTTGTCATTGGGAAATTGCCTCAGTTTAAGCTAAGATTAAACCGAGTTTTCCAACACCTCAAGGTCCACTTTAATCCAAGTAAATGTTATATACTCATAGACAGTATCTTCGATTGTACAAGGATAGAATTTCGATCAAGTAAGATACTTGGGTGAACCCGTCTATTCGCACGGACTTGGTGATAAGTGATAACCAACTTTCTGATAAAATCACTCACTTAAGTTCCGACAAGTCTAGCAATGTTGGAAATCTTTTACTGGTGGACTCAATCCAGTGCGTGTGGAGAAGCCTTTTTGTGCTATCAATGATTGAGATCAAGGAAGCAAAATCCACCTCAAACTAGATGTTTACGGTAGTGGGGATCAGTGTAGGATAAATCCTTTGCAATTATATCTGACAAGAATAAAAGATCGTAGCACTATGAATGAACTCTGATAAAAGAAGTTCATTTTTATAGTATGCAAGTTTGGATTTTTTTTTTCTCCCTTTTATTTGATACAATTATAAGCTTCAAAAGTTCAAAACTTGAATACAAGAATATCTAGTTAAATAAAAGTGGATAAGGGAAAAACAAAAAGATGGAAAAGAATTATAAAAAGTTGTTAACAATCATAAAACCACTCATAATGTGTAGGGTTTTCTCATAGTTGCATTTCTTGAAAAGACAATAACCTTTCTACTCGGCCTTCCAAGAGGATAAGGATGGAGTCTCTGAATCTTGGAAGGTAGTGGAAGTACCACCATACCTATCACCCTTAACCGCATCAGTTGATGCAAGGGTTTCCAATTCGCTCATCTCCTCTTTTGATAGTTCCACAGACAATGCTCCAACATTCTTGTCAAAGTTAACTACCTTAGTGGTTCCAGGGATAGGGCACACATCATCTCCTCTATGATGAACCCAAGCGAGGGCTAGTTGTGCAGTTGTGCACCCTTTCTTTTCGGCTATCTCGGTAACCCTCTCAAACAAGCGCTTGTTATGCTCCAAATTTTCAGCTTGAAACCTTGGCAACATCTGTTTTCAAAGAAAAATAATTCACAAGATCAATCGTATATCCTGATACTTCATCAGTTTGTTCTTAGATGAACTTAGTGGAGAGATTATGATCATAAGAGATAGTCATTGGATTATTCCACATATTGTCCACATGAGATTACTACAAACCTGTCTGTAGTCATCCTTGGCCATGTTCTCAACCACGGAGGGTCCATAGGAGAAGAATCCCCTTCCTAGAGGACTGTATGCCACAATTCCAATTCCTAGCTCTCTACAAGTTGGGACGAGCTCTTCCTCAACGTCCCTTGTCCATAAAGACCACTCCATTTCCACAGCAGTGATTGGGTGGACAGCATGTGCTCTCCTAATGGTAGATGGAGATGCCTCAGATAGCCCAATGTACTTGATCTTTCCCTCTTCTACTAGTTTTTTCAGCTCCATCATGGTGATTTCTATTGGAACGGTAGTATCAATACGATGCACATAGTAGATATCAATGCAGTCCACACCAAGCCTCTCAAGCTAGCTTCACAAGCTTCTCTAACATATGCGGGGTCCCCCTTAATGCTAAATTTACCCTCCGAATCAACATGGTTGCCAAACTTTGTGGCTAATTGCACCTTCTCTCGCCACCACCTTTCAATGCCTAAAAGTATATTACAAATGTAGAAAATTTATTAGAAAATTTTGTGTGCAACTCTGTGGTCATGTATACAAAAACAAGAAAATTCTTGTTAATGGCTATTGCTTATAAGATTTACGTGAATTTGGAGATTCAAAGATACAAAAACATATATACACACCTTGCCAACTAGAACTTCATTGGTGAAAGGCCCGTAGATGTCGGCGGTGTCGGGAAGGTAATGCCGGAGTCAATGGCATGGTGGATGAGAGCAATCATGTCCTCCTCAGGCTTCGGGGGACCGTAGAATGCAGACATGCCCATACAAACCTAGCCCTGGGCAGATACCTCAAGCCCTTGAGAACCCAACTTAATTGTTCGCACTGATGCCATTGTTTTTGTCTTCTCCCTTGAATGATGTTTCTTCCAAATTGGTATCTTCTGTGGATTGTTTTGCTGTGAGATTGCTCTGCTTTGATTTTGGATGTGGATGACAGTACGAGTTAGAGGCGCCTTTATATAGCCTGTGGAACAAAGGGATTTTTGTTCGAAAGTTTTGACCAACCAGACTAGTCTGGAGTGATGGGAAAACTGCGGGTAATTTCATTTGAAAAGTCAAAACATTTCGAATTTAGAAAAAAAAGTGGGAGATAATAATAAAGCTCTCCAATATTTGAATACGCTCCCTATATTTGACCGGTCTAGAGGCGAAGGAAAAAACTACAATTCCTTTATTCCGCTGAAACTACAATTCCTTTATTCCGCTGAGCTCGAGGATTGAAGCTCAAGTTGATAATTTATCGTGTTGTTAATGGGACATTAAATTGCTGTTCATACGGAAGTAGCATGCATTATTTGATTCCTTCCGGAAGGTTTAGGGTAGACAAGTGGGAACGAGGATTCGGGCATCAAATTGTCTCAAAACTTTGACGCGTCTTGGAAGCTTCTAAATGCGGAGGATTCAACGGAAAGACACCTTATATATAATTTGTAATGAGACATATTATATGTATGTTCGATGGATAGAATTGGATATAAGAAGTGCTAGGCTAGCAATGATTAGCAAAACACCAGCCGACCATATAGGATAGAAGTTGGTAGCAACCATTACTCTTGTTTTTTTAATTACTACAACTTAAAACTAATATATTAAGAAGATATATTAAGGTTACAGTATTGTACTACGAAACTTAGATTTCCCAAGCTCAAAAACTCTGTTAAGATTTAATGAAGGCCTAAAGGTTCATTAAAGGTACTTAAAAATAATTATAGTTCTAGTATTGGCTTCTTATGTATCAGATTTGCATCAAAAACATGGTTGATAGTTGACATGTTAGGATATTCATGCAAGTTTCCGGCAGCCCAACTCACAACAATGTCATAAAAAGGATAAAACATATACTGGTAAAAAAACACATCTTGGACATCTATTGTTTTACACTTTATGCTTATGTTTCAAGTTTAAACAGGATGTCAAATACGGTACGGTACACCGTTTTAAACGGTCGAACCGCCGTTGAAATACCCCAAACCTTGGTATGTTGTGTAAATGTTAAACTATGGTATATAAAGGCTAAAAAGTGCCTTAGAAACATAAATGAACCATTTAAACCATGGTAAAACACAATAAAACACTAAGACACGGTTTGAGCAAAAACATGCTCTAAGGTTGGAGTGAACTTGGTTAGGACCCAAAGAGCCTACCAAGACTTGATAATGTTTAATTATGATCTTATAGGGCTAATTAAGTCCTTAGGAAACTTTGGTAGACAATGAAACCAAACAAAACACAAATAAATACCTTAAGGTCAATATGGGCTAAAAGGTGCTCTAAGCTTGGGATAAATGTGTATAAGGCCTAATGGTCATACCTATGCCTTCATTATATGTTAATGAACATATTAAATCAATTACCAAAGAAAACCAAGCTTGAAAACAAGTTAAAACGCAAAATGTGCTTTAAGGAGTCTTAAAGCACGTTTTTGAAAAATTGTCTTGTAAATGAGTTTTGAATGGCTAAATGTCCATCATTACTTTAATTAACATGTGTACTATATAGTATCACATTTGGGTGGCTATATCAATGGGAAATCAAAATTTCACTTCTATGTGCTTGTTTTTGGTGAATAGTGATTTTTATAGCTAGTTTGTAACATATAATGTTATAAGTGAGACAATTGACTAATAAAGTCTAAAGTACCCTAGGTACTATTTGGGGCCGGTTTTTAAGGTGTGTGACTCACCACCCTTGTTAGTTTACTAAGAAAAGAAAGAATGACTAATTAGTATACTATTTGCTTTATAAGGATAAATATCTTAACAAAAGCAAACTTATCTCCTCATTCTCTTCTTTTTCATTTCCCACGGTGGCCACCTTCTTCCTCCTCTCTCCATCGGTTCCAACAGAGCCATACCATTCTCATCCTTCCTCACTTGTAACTTATGACTCCATGCTCGAATTTAATTCCGAGATACCTTCTCTTAGTTGGAGCAAGCTCTAACCTTGTCCTTTCAAAATCCTCAAAACCACATTTTGGTGCCAAGGAGAACTTCCATGGAAGGGGCTTGAGCTAATATTTTTATGCCTTGTTGATTACCTTGCTTCAAGGTAAGGAAAAACCAAAGAAAACTCCATTTCCTCTCTTTTAGTACATGGCCGAAAATTAACCTCACCATGGTGTCTTTACCTTGTGTTTAGCTTCATTTGAATCTTCCAGGGCTAGGAGGAGTCCTCTCTTGATATTATTCAAGCTCTCTTTCCATTCCAAGGTAAAACAATCATGTTAATACCTTAAGATAATATATGTAACTAGGGTTTACAATGAGATAAAGCTTAAAGCTTATATACTCATTTCAATGTTGGTATATTGTTTAGTTGTTGGCAAGGAACCAAATGCCTTACCGGTTTTGCAAGGAAACAAGAAAGAAATTTGTGAGGAAAAGAGGTAAACAAGCTATCTCAATGTGGTTTAATGCCTTAGGAGAAATAAGCTTATAATGCTTGTTAAAACTACCTAAAGAGCAAATGGTGAATGACCTAGTAAAGTGTTTCAAGGAGACTAGTAAAAGAACATATGTATTGGGTGTATGTATTGCAGGTCAAAGGCATTATTATGTGGGAAATTCAGTGTTTAAGGATTATGCAATTTAAGGGCCTAAGAGCCATGTTATTTAAGGGCCTAAGTGCCAAGCAAGTTTAGTTATGCACTATATTGTGATGTAGTGTAAAGTTAGTGAAATTTTGTGAGTGATAATGTTCTTGATGGATTTAGGTGCTCTTGAGTGCTGCTAATGGTGAAAACTATGAGTTTTGGAATGATGATGTGCTAAGAGAACCATGGCGAAATTTGTAAAATGTACAAGGAATCTAAGTGCTTAAATGAACTTGGGTGAACTAGGAAATTGTTAGGAATGGACACATGCTTCACTAAGGGAGAACACATGCATTAAGGTGCTCCAAGGTGCTATAAGGATATAGGCATTGTCTTGGAAGTTCTAGAAATCCAACGAGTGTTTTTTTAGGAGATATAAAGTCTTGGAGAAGTTTGTTTAAGGTTAGGTCATGATGATGAATAAGGAGAGAATGTTTAGGTAAGGTTTGAGAAAGGAATTTAAGGAGTTGTGAAAGAGAAGATTTGGTTAGTAAGAGAAGATGCTGGGAGATGATGTTAAGGTGTAGGGGAAACACCTTGGTATAGTGGTCATTATTGGTGAATTACCACTTAGAAATCTTAAGGAGAAAACATCCCAGTGCTAGGAATCTTGTAAGAAATTTGTGAATGATAAGATGGTTTTGGTGAGTGATTTAAAGAGTTTAGCACATGGCTAAAGGTGTGTTTGAAGTGCCCAAATGAGGTTAGGATATACTAGGATATATGGGGTGAAGTTGGAGTGAATGTAAAAAGGAAAACAAGGATTTGGGGCAGACCGGACTTGCGACCGGACTTGCAAGTTCGGTCGAGCCCAGTTTACCCTGCGCGAGAATTGGTTTCTGGAAAAGGCCGACCTTGGGGACCGGACTTGCAAGGTCGGTCGGGCTTGTATTTGTGTACGGATTAAGTTTCTGGAACCGACCGAACATAGGACCGGACTTGGCAAGTTCGGTCGGGCTAAATTTTCAAAAGGGGAAGAAAGTCTCGGGAATAGACCGAACATGCGACCGAACTTACAAGGTCGGTCGGAGTAGAAAATTTTGACGGAAATGTGTTCTGGAATGGACCGAACTTGGACAAGTTCGTCGGTAAGGTCGGTCGGACCAAAAATGTTGTTTATGGTTATAAAATGATATGTAATGATGGGGATGATAGGTAATGATGTTATAAGGGTTATGGACATGTTAGGTGAGTTTAAATGGCAATTAAGTGGGTGAAAAGTTGTATCAAAATGTAAAAGTAAAAACAAGTTAAAATGTAAAGTTATGTAACTAAGTTAACGGGGAAGTTAAGCATTGGACATAAATAATCAAGCAACCCCGATGTTAATAAAAAACCATGTGATGTTAACAGTTGTTCGAGAATCGCGCGAGGAACATAAGTGGACGTGGTAAAGTGGACTCCGGTGAAGGTATGGTTTTCTTGCAACCTATGTCCTACCGGATTACACCGGCTTGTATGCCAATATGTTACTGAGTGTTTGCCACCTTGTAAGATTAAAACATGTAATGAGTTTATAGTAATTCATTTATGTGGCGAATTTGGTCTCCGATACCATTTAACCTCAAATATGTGTTAAAACCTTAGCTAACCAAATCTAGGAACACATGAGTGATCGGTATTCGGAGGTTGACGGCCCAAACCTTGGGATCGTGCTAACCACGGCTATGTGTGAGTTAGTTGGACATTGTTGTTGTATGCAAGTGTGTGAACCTCCCTTGTGTGCTTAACTCGGTTATGATACCGTATGGTGTGTGGATGTGGTAGGCTCCATAATGGATCTCTAACTACTTATTTAAGTGTATATGTACTAATGGGGGGTGAGGAGTCCGGTTGTTCCGGCCACGCGTGTGATGGACGGGAGTCGATATCATATCCGGTTCGGCTCTCTTGGTGTATGTATAGGTGGTATTCCAATTTGGTTTCTACCTTCCCTTAGATTATCCAAAGCTAGTACTGACTCACGTCGGGCCACAGGGGCATACGAATGTTATTTCGGTGTGCTTGGGATCACTATATCCGACACACCTTGGGTATAAGTTAACCGTTCTATATAACTGGACGGTAACGAGGTTGGTAACGAGCTTAACATGGGATTGGCAAATTCCCTAGGCTCACATGGTATACAAACTATGGTGGTAGGTTCTTGTGAGAACCGATTTCATGGTGTTATGTAATGTTATGATGTTATGCAAATTCCCTTGCTATGCTTTGGTATATATATATATTGGATGTTTTAAATGAATGCAATGTTGTCATGTGTACGTCGAAACAAGAAAGGTTTGTTATGTTTTGTTATGTGGGGGATGAGTTATGTTGTAGGATATGGAATGTGTGGATCATGGAAATGAATCCCAGTTGGTGACAAGAGGCGTTTAAGGATAACCCGATTAATGGGTACATGTCGTTCGTTAAGGAAGTAGCTCCGTTTGGAGGAGAGCCATTCTAGGGTTTGAGGAATCATTGGATGGTTGGTTAAGTGTGGTTGTGTTGGATAGGTGAGCCCATTGAGGCGAAATGTTAGTGTGGTATGTCTATGGCTTGTATGCATGATTTAAATATAATCAACTGCATGCTAAGACGACAATTAGTTGTGCGTGGCCCGGTAGCATGGGCGGCGGGATTACCATACCAGCAAAGGTGCTGAGCCCCTTGGGGGCCACCCTTTCTCTCCTTTTCTATTTCAGGTACAAGGAGCTGGAAGCCGTTCGAGAGTAGGACGGGGGCAGATGTTTATACATGGGTAGCCATTTAAATGGCGTGAGTATGATAGGCGTAGTAAGACCGAAATTGTTATCGGCAGCAGTGTTGTAAATACTCGGTACAGTGGGAATGTATGTATATAATAAATGTTGAAAATGGAATGAGGAATGTATTGTGTAGTTGCTCGTGAATCTAGTCCATCAGACCGATACAAATGTATATGTATCAGCCTTGTTAGCCACGTGGGGGTTAACGGCGTGTAACACCATTGGAATAAGTAATGCGATGAGTTAAGTTTCCGCTGCATTGTGTTGTTAAATGTATGGATGTTGGGGTGTTACAAAAGTGGTATCAGAGCGAAGTATCGCTTGATGACTGGATTACCGAGCTTAGGAAGTACCGAGTTAGGATTTAAGTACTTTGGGTTAAGGGTTGAGTGATAGCGTGAGAGATACGCTAGTAAGGAACTACCAGTGAATACTGGAAACCTACTATATCCATCCCACCCTCCACAATCCCTTTATAACTTGGGAAACAACGCCAGAGAGATGGAGTCACTCTCATACTCGGGAATACCCGATCTGGCTGTTATTAAATACCTTTAGGGTACGGAGAACCTGTCATACGGTAGATCCCGAAAACTGGGAATCCCGGAGACGGTCATCTAAACAGTGTTAACCGCATTTCATAGCGAAGAGCGAAGAATCAGTGTACAGAAGAATAGAATTTCCGGCAACCTGGGTCGACATGCCGAGCAGTCGAGAAAACCAGCTTGCAACGCACCAACCGTGCAACAGGCAAGAATGGATTAATAAAACCCGAGACGAATGTCTATGGGACCACAGTTGATAAATAAACACCAACGGTATACCAACCGTCAAGGAACTACGTAGTGCCCAAACAAGAGACAAGTCTCAGTAACCACGACAAGTGCGTGGAACGGGCTAAAGAGGATACGATACTAAGAAAGGGGACTCCAGAATGGGAGACACCCAGTTGATAACTCATGTGAATACAGTGAGAAGTCACCTAGAGGAGTATTTATCAAGGCAGTAAGATCAGTGGGGGCCAACAAGGCCACTGATGACAATATGTGTCAAAACAATACCACAATCGGTGTGTCAAACCGATAGCCAGTTAGCATGGCGCACTTGCCATAGCAAGTGCTGCTATAACAGGGCTGTTCGGGAAATTATAACCACTACAAGTACTTGGAAAAGTACCATGGAGTTAAATGTGATCATAACAGTGGAAGGGCCTTTAGCCTAACCTCTGTAATTGGAAGTACACCAGTCAGCAAGAAGCTAGACTTGGCTAAGGTAAGAAGATGTTGTGAAACCATGGAAATTTTCTTTCAAACCAGATTTATTCAAACCCTTTTCTTTCAAAACCAGATTTTCTTTCAAACAACACTTCTTTCCAACCTTCTTTTAAACCAAACCAGTAAAACCAAGGGCAGATGAAAGATACAACAGTGGATAAACTTTCCCTCGATTAAGTTCGAGAAGCAAGGAATGAATATTGTCACGGGACAATATAAGGGAGTTGACAACAGAATACTTCACCTAGGCGTGTGACGGACACTACGAGTGTACCAACTGTGTAGTGGGACGACCGCACTCCGATAGGAGCATGTGGGCCTGACAGACCTACTTATAGGTTAGTTGGGTAAGTAGTAATGTATCAGTATGATACCCCATATGTATACGAGTGGAGTCCGAAACACGGGAAGTAGTCGACTCCGTCTACGGTCAGCAGTAAATCAAACAAGAGCTAAGGATTACAAGGAATAGTTGAAGTAAGGAACTCAGTTAAGTTAACTACTAAAAGGATTAGTGAATTCTCAAGGAAATGTTTAAGAGTCAGGAAGTGCAAAGTGCACAACTGTTATGTAAAGACATCATATATCTTAAGGATCCTCAGGGATAAACATGATAGCTGGAACGGAGACTCAGCCTATGCATGGCAAGCAGATGCCTAATGTGGACACATTAATGTGCAATGAACGGGATGAAATCCCAGAATGAGTACCTACACTATCAGGAAATGTTGATCTTCAGAAGAAGATAATAACCAGTTAAGAACGCAAACGGCGTGGCTAATGGAATGTACCAATAAGTGTGAACCATGTAAGGCATAAGTAGCAACACCCAGGAGCAATCCTTGGGGTGTTCGCATCAACAATTGTTGAACGAAATGCATGACAGAAACACAAGGGTTGAAATTAACACCCAGTTTAGACATAAGTTGTCAGGAGACGGACTGACAAACCTAAGGGACCCCATGAAAGGAAACGGAATGCAACGACCTTGTCATGGAGCCCACTACAACCTCTAAACATGTAAGGTTGTACAGAGAAGTACATAGGTGTGGACAGCCTACAATGAGCCCAGCTCAAGGCAAATAAGGCTTATAACCATAAGCAAGATATGTTATTAAATTCGATTGATTGTAGAAGTTTATTGTATAAGTGGTTAAAGTGGTAAGAGAACCACTACACTAAGAGTGGGGATACCTCTCGATATTGTGAGACCGCAGAAGCGGTAGTTATGTGAAGCAAGTACAAGAAATATGTGGAGTATGGACCACGTAGTTATTACCCCAGGATGATTGGAATAAAATGATACGAAAGGAAGTACTCGTACCAGTTGAGTACACAGGAGGAATGATAAGTCTGATAGCAATCACCATAGGTGTGTGAAGCTAAATGTGTAGCGAACAACGCACAAGAAACATAAAGGTTCAAAAAAATATGTAGTATATTCAAAAAATCAGCCAAATAAGTGGCCAGATAAACCCAGTGTAATGGCGGAAGCTAATATAATAGCGGATGCAGTATAAGTTGATGTTGTATATTAAGTAAGGATACGGTGCGCAATAAGCGACTGTTGCCTGAATATTGTTAGATGATAAAATGGGGAATGAGCAGAGTTATGAGTTAAACCCAGTGGAGGCACAACAGTAAGCGATAGCAAACGAACCGAGCAGTAAGCCGGTGAATTCCTATTGCAATCGCATGAGAGAGTTGCTGTCAAGGGCTTACGCCTCTGCACTCTGTATGACTGAGTGTTTTGGTATTGCTCTTGCACAGTAATGATCGAGTGGGATAGCTAGGAATCAGAAGCATGGTAATTATGGAGGAATAATGCTATAATGGCCGATGCATAGGTAATGCAAGGCCGCAGGAATGAAAGAATACATGTACAAAACCAAGGGTGGAGACATGATTAACAGTAAATAACTACAGTAACACTAAATACCAAAGGTCGGTATGAGATATACCCCAGGTGTGGGAAATAACTGAGAGAGCACTACACATTAGGTAGTAGCTCAATCTCAACCGACAGTAAGTCGGTAGAAGTAAGTCAATCATTGTGAATTACATAGTAGTTTACGCGGTAAGCTATTGGAGAAGTGGATGGGAAATTGTGAAACTCACCGAATTCGCTCAGGGTAAGAGATACCATGCGTCGGTTGAGAAACCATTGTTACCTAGATAAGGGTAATACATTGGAGATGTACAATACATTAACAGTAACGAATGGGGCAAACCAGCTCTATAATTATCAGGGTTGCGCAACAGAGGCCAGTGAGCCCATGCGTCAGGTACCGGATATACATTGTGAATATGAATGGATGGCTAGTCATCAATGCCTAAAGCCTACAGGCCAGGACCGAAACCGGTTATGAGTTACAACTCCAATGCGAATTCTTGGTTTAGGAACTAAACCGCTAATATGGTTAAGATCCTCTAATCAGAATCCATTGTGTAATAGACCGCGTGGAAGTTAAAACACTTCACGACGGCAGAACATTTTAAGCAATTCAGTGATTGATTACGTGGGCGTAATCCCTTTTAAGGGGGGTAGAGCGCAAAACCACTTAGTGTGTTTTACCGTACAAGTGTACGTGAATGGGGTTGTGCATAGCACAAAAATGAATTGTTATGATGGTTGGCGCGTGTGTTATATAAACATACGCATTTATTTGTGGTTAAATTGTGGTAATGCGCACAAAGATGCGAATACCATTGTGGGAAGTGTGTTTTTGTTAACAGTGGGTGTGAGAGTACAATGGAAGGGAGTAAAGAAACTCCCGGGGAACTAAAACCCCGACGTGCATAAATGTAAACCATGTATTGTATTTTGATAAAAATATATGTATATATATACATGTTGTGATTTACGAAGGGGTATGAGACCGACATAGAACCTAGTGAGAATTAAATTCCTAGGTAACTTGAATTAAGTTGGATTTGGATGATGATTGATAGACGGAGTTCTATCCCTTGGAGATGTTATGATTATGACTAGAAGGATTCAAAGATAGAAAATGGGATATGCTTGAATTATTGTTGGTTGAAAATGAAGTGGGAGGTGAAACTTGATTATCATGAGATCAAGGGAAGCCGAACACAAATTGGGGTGGAAAGATAGTTCAACACCGATGCTGATCACATCAGTGTTGGATGATTCTTGAAGCTCCCTATAAGTGATTACAAATAACCATGTTAAGAAAGATACAAGGAGCATAAATTGGACTTGGAGTTGTGTGGTGTTTTCAAAAGGATTTTCAATGGGTGTTTTCAAACAATCGATTAATATTTTGAATAAAAGATCTCTTATACTTAACCTAATAAAGAATATTTTGTAGTACTTGCTCACGAGCTGAGGACGTATGAGCCTTTGTCTTCGGACCGGTGACATGAGAAGTATATATGTTAAAGATTAAGTGACTGTTTTGATCTCCCAAAGGAACGGGGACCAGAAGGTGTCCATCGCGACCGGGTTCTGCGGGATCACTGTGTATATGTACTCAACGTGGGATTCGAACCCATGGAGAGATGGAAAAGGTATTTCTGTTTGATATACATGCTATGACATGTTGTTTGGTACGTGTGATAAAGGTTATTTTGGCTTTGATCTCCTAAAGTGTATGCTGTCAAGACCTATGAGTCTAAATGTGTTGTCACCCAGACCTAAGAGTCTGAGGGATATTATGTTAGTGCAAGTGTGGTGAAGGTACCCGGACCATTAAGTCCAAGGTTACCATGTGAGTATGATATTTTATGTGTAATGTGGATATGTTGCCCGGACCATTAAGTCCGAGGTTGGATGTAAAGGGTGGTTGGTAATGGAAGTTTTATGGCTATAAGTAATTCCCGTATTCTAATCCAATGATGCGAGGAAATGTGAACTTCGAGGACGAAGTTCTTTTAAGGGGGGTAGATTGAAATACCCCAAACCTTGGTATGTTGTGTAAATGTTAAACTATGGTATTTAAAGGCTAAAAAGTGCCTTAGAAACATAAATGAACCATTTAAACCATGGTAAAACACAATAAAACACTAAGACACGGTTTGAGCAAAAACATGCTCTAAGGTTGGAGTGAACTTGGTTAGGACCCAAAGAGCCTACCAAGACTTGATAATGTTTAATTATGATCTTATAGGGCTAATTAAGTCCTTAGGAAACTTTGGTAGACAATGAAACCAAACAAAACACAAATAAATACCTTAAGGTCAATATGGGCTAAAAGGTGCTCTAAGCTTGGGATAAATGTGTATAAGGCCTAATGGTCATACCTATGCCTTAATTATATGTTAATGAACATATTAAATCAATTACCAAAGAAAACCAAGCTTGAAAACAAGTTAAAACGCAAAATGTGCTTTAAGGAGTCTTAAAGCACGTTTTTGAAAAATTGTCTTGTAAATGAGTTTTGAATGGCTAAATGTCCATCATTACTCTTTAATTAACATGTGTACTATATAGTATCACATTTGGGTGGCTATATCAATGGGAAATCAAAAATTTCACTTCTATGTGCCTTGTTTTTGGTGAATAGTGATTTTTATACTAGTTTGTAACATATAATGTTATAAGTGAGACAATTGACTAATAAAGTCTAAAGTACCCCTAGGTACTATTTGGGGCCGGTTTTTAAGGTGTTGTGACTCACCACCCTTGTTAGTTTACTAAGAAAAGAAAGAATGACTAATTAGTATACTATTTGCTTTATAAGGATAAATATCTTAACAAAAGCAAACTTATCTCCTCATTCTCTTCTTCCTTTCATTTCCCACGGTGGCCACCTTCTTCTCCTCTCTCCATCGGTTTCCAACAGAGCCATACCATTCTCATCCTTCCTCACTTGTAACTTATGACTCCATGCTCCGAATTTAATTCCGAGACTACCGTTCTCTTAGTTGGAGCAAGCTCTACAACCTTGTCCTTTCAAATCCTCAAAACCACCATTTTGGTGCCAAGGAGAACTTCCATGGAAGGGGCTTGAGCTAATATTTTTATGCCTTGTTGATCACCTTTGCTTCAAGGTAAGGAAAAACCAAAGAAAACTCCATTTCCTCTCTTTTTAGTACATGGCCGAAAATTAACCTCACCATGGTGTCTTTACCTTGCTTGTTTAGCTTCATTTGAATCTTCCAAGGGCTAGGAGGAGTCCTCTCTTGATATATATTCAAGCTCTCTTTCCATTCCAAGGTAAAACAATCATGTTAATACCTTAAGATAATATATGTAACTAGGGTTTACAATGAGATAAAGCTTAAAGCTTATATACTCATTTCAATGTTGGTATATTGTTTAGTTGTTGGCAAGGAACCAAATGCCTTACCGGTTTTACAAGGAAACAAGAAAGAAATTTGTGAGGAAAAGAGGTAAACAAGCTATCTCAATGTGGTTTAATGCCTTAGGAGAAATAAGCTTATAATGCTTGTTAAAACTACCTAAAGAGCAAATGGTGAATGACCTAGTAAAGTGTTCTCAAGGAGACTAGTAAAAGAACATATGTATTGGTGTATGTATTTGCAGGTCAAAGGCATTATTTATGTGGGAAATTCAGTGTTTAAGGATTATGCAATTTAAGGGCCTAAGAGCCATGTTATTTAAGGGCCTAAGTGCCAAGCAAGTTTAGTTATGCACTATATTGTGATGTAGTGTAAAGTTGGTGAAATTTTGTGAGTGATAATGTTCTTGATGGATTTAGGTGCTCTTGAGTGCTTAATGGTGAAAACTATGAGTTTTGGAATGATGATGTGCTAAGAGAACCCATGGCGAAATTTGTAAAATGTATAAGGAATTCTAAGTGCTTAAATGAACTTGGGTGAACTAGGAAATTGTTAGGAATGGACACATGCTTCACTAAGGGAGAACACATGCATTAAGGTGTTCAAGGTGCTATAAGGATATAGGCATTGTCTTGGAAGTTCTAGAAATCCAATGAGTGTTTTTAGGAGATATTAAAGTCTTGGAGAAGTTGTTTAAGGTTTAGGTCATGATGTGAATAAGGAGAGAATGATGTTTAGGTAAGGTTTTGAGAAAGGAATTTAAGGAGTTGTGAAAGAGAAGATTTGGTTAGTAAGAGAAGATGCTTGGGAGATGATGTTAAGGTGTAGGGGAAACACCTTGGTATAGTGGTCATTATTGGTGAATTACCACTTAGAAATCTTAAGGAGAAAACATCCCAAGTGCTAGGAATCTTGTAAGAAATTTGTGAATGATAAGATGGTTTTGGTGAGTGATTTAAAGAGTTTAGCACATGGCTAAAGGTGTGTTTGAAGTGCCCAAATGAGGTTAGGATATACTAGGATATATGGGGTGAAGTTTGGAGTTGAATGTAAAAAGGAAAACAAGGATTTGGGGCAGACCGGACTTGCGACCGGACTTGCAAGTTCGGTCGAGCCCAGTTTACCCTGCGAGAATTGGTTTCTGGAAAAGGCCGACCTTGGGGACCGGACTTGCAAGGTCGGTCGGGCTTGTATTTTGTGTACGGATTAAGTTTCTGGAACCGACCGAACATAGGACCGGACTTGGCAAGTTCGGTCGGGCTAAATTTTCAAAGGGGAAGAAAGTCTCGGGAATAGACCGAACATGCGACCGAACTTACAAGGTCGGTCGGAGTAGAAAATTTTGACGGAAATGTGTTCTGGAATGGACCGAACTTGGACAAGTTCGGTCGGTAAGGTCGGTCGGACCAAAAATGTTGTTATGGTTATAAATGATATGTAATGATGGGGATTGATAGGTAATGATGTTATAAGGTTGTTATGGACATGTTAGGTGAGTTTAAATGGCAATTAAGTGGGTGAAAAGTTGTATCAAAATGTAAAAGTAAAACAAGTTAAAATGTAAAGTTATGTAACTAAGTTAACGGGGAAAGTTAAGCATTGGACATTAAATAATCAAGCAAACCCCGATGTTAATAAAAACACATGTGATGTTAACAGTTGTTCGAGAATCGCTCGAGGAACATAAGTGGACGTGGTAAAGTGGACTCCGGTGACAGGTATGGTTTTCTTGCAACCTATGTCCTACCGGATTACACCGGCTTGTATGCCAATATGTTTACTGAGTGTTTGCCACCTTGTAAGATTAAAACATGTAATGAGTTTATAGTAATTCATTTATGTGGCGAATTTGGTCTCCGATACCATTTAACCTCAAATATGTGTTAAACCTTAGCTAACCAAATCTAGGAACACATGAGTGATCGGTATTCGGAGTTGACGGCCCAAACCTTGGGATCGTGCTAACCACGGCTATGTGTGAGTTAGTTGGACATTGTTGTTGTATGCAAGTGTGTGAACCTCCCTTGTGTGCTTAACTCGGTTATGATACCGTATGGTGTGTGGATGTGGTAGGCTCCATAATGGATCTCTAACTACTTATTTATAAGTGTATAGTACTAATGGGGGGTGAGGAGTCCGGTTGTTCCGGCCACGCGTGTGATGGACGGGAGTCGATATCATATCCGGTTCGGCTCTCTTGGTGTATGTATAGGTGGTATTCCAATTTGGTTTCTACCTTCCCTTAGCTTATCCAAAGCTAGTTACTGACTCACGTCGGGCCACAGGGGCATACGAATGTTATTTCGGTGTGCTTGGGATCACTATATCCGACACACCTTGGGTATAAGTTAACCGTTCTATATAACTGGACGGTAACGAGGTTGGTAACGAGCTTAACATGGGATTGGCAAATCCCTAGGCTCACATGGTATACTAACTATGGTGGAAGGTTCCTTGTGAGAACCGATTTATGGTGTTATGTAATGTTATGTGTTATGCAAATTCCCTTGCTATGCTTGGTATATATATATATTGGATGTTTTAAATGAATGCAATGTTGTCATGTGTACGTCGAAACAAGAAAGGTTGTTATGTTTGTTATGTGGGGATGAGTTATGTTGTAGGATATGGAATGTGTGGATCATGGAAATGAATCCCAGTTGGTGACAAGAGGCGTTTAAGGATAACCCGATTAATGGGTACATGTCGTTCGTTAAGGAAGTAGCTCCGTTTGGAGGAGAGCCATTCTAGGGTTTGAGGAATCATTGGATGGTTGGTTAAGTGTGGTTGTGTTGGTTATAGGTGAGCCCATTGAGGCGAAATGTTATGTGTTGTATGTCTATGGCTTGTATGCATGATTTAAATATAATCAACTGCATGCTAAGACGACAATTAGTTGTGCGTGGCCCGGTAGCATGTGGGCTGCGGGATTACCATACCAGCAAAGGTGCTGAGCCCCTTGGGGGCCACCCTTTCTCTCCTTTTCTATTTCAGGTACAAGGAGCTGGAAGCCGTTCGAGAGTAGGACGGGGCAGATGTTTATACATGGGTAGCCATTTAAATGGCGTGAGTATGATAGGCGTAGTAAGACCGAAATTGTTATCGGCAGCAGTTTGTAAATACTCGGTACAGTGGGAATGTATGTATATAATAAATGTTGAAAATGGAATGAGGAATGTATTGTGTAGTTGCTCGTGAATCTAGTCCATCAGACCGATACAAATGTATATGTATCAGCCTTGTTAGCCACGTGGGTGGTTAACGGCGTGTAACACCATTGGAATAAGTAATGCGATGAGTTAAGTTTCCGCTGCATTGTGTTGTTAAATGTATGGATGTTGTTGGGGTGTTACAGCCGTGTCTATCATCAACCGAATCAAAGCGGTCGTCTGTTCTCCGCATCTGACTTTATCCCGTTTCGTATCTAGCATATACGCCATTACATATGTATCGCCCGTACTTGCTGAAAAAATGGTTAATCTGTAAATTTAATTTACTGACTAGAATTTGATGCGATTACTAGCATTTCAAATACAAACGGTTAAATTACCCTAATCTCCTCTCTTAATTTTAGTTACTTTATATACTGCCATTGCCACTCTGACCTGAAAAGTTTCCACAAAAATTATGAAATCTGAGATGGGCTTGCCCTGCTGTTTTCTTCTATAAGAACAGAGTATTGAGTGTGTGGTTGTTGTCTCCTGGACTGCGTTGCTGCTACTTTCATTTGCCCACTTTTGGTTGCATTCTAAATGTGCATGCGCTGCCCCCTGTTGCTTCTATTTCTACATGGCGGGGTTTTCTGTCTCTTTATTCTACAATTGAGGTGTACGCGCTACCGCTTTTCCAAATCTATAAGGTTTTGTCGCTGATTGTTTTGTGCACTGCTATTTATTTGATTGCTACTTGCTAGTGTTTTTTCCAATGACTCATAGGTCTTTGACAAAAACAGAGCATAATATTGCTATGATTGATGCAGAAGAAAGCAGCAACCGAATGACGGATTATATATTTAAAATATACACTAAAATTAAATTAGACATTTTAAAATTTAAATTAAAAATACATATAGACTATTGAGAATATATATTTATAGACGTTTACACGTTGCAATGCAATAGAAGAACATAAATGATATGTACGAGTACAGTACCAACTTAATTAACGTGAAATTTGTTGTGATTTTTGTTTCATGATTTGAAAATTATACTAATTTACTATGGTAGTTATTGTTTTTATTTTGCACGAGTTATAGTTATCATTTTAATCTATATGCGCTCTAGATATTATTTTATTTTATATGATTTTTTTAATTATTTAAATAATCATGTACATGCTACCCATCTCAGACTCGACAATGATAGTCAGATGATGGGTGAGAGAAACCAAAAAGGTTACATGAAGCTGTTAAGTTTGTGGATGAGGTAAGGAAAGCATGGGCAGAAACAGGTGTCTCTATATTATCTTATGGGTGGAAAGACAAGAGGGGTAGACAATTGTTTGACTTTGTTGTGAACAACCCTTATGGGAATGTATGTTTATGTTCAATTGATGCAAGTGATGTCGTGAAAGATGCTAATTTGATTTGCAACTTGCTTGATGAGGTTGTGGAGGAAGTGGGTAAACATTTGGTTGTCCATGGTATAACTGATAATGCTTCGAATTACAAGAAAGTTGGGCAACTATTGATGGAGAAGAGAAAGAGATAGTGGTTGACTCATGTGTTGCTCACTGTATGGATATAATCTTAGAAGACATTGGAAAATTACCTGAACATAAAGCTGTATTAACAAAGGCTAAGGTCATTATTAATATTTTTATATTATATAGGTTGCAACATTGTTCTTATTATTTTAGCTTGTTGATGTTAATAGGTGATATCATTCATTTATAACCATTCATGGTATTAGCTTTGATGAGAAAATATGCGAAGAAGGATTTGGTCCATCCTGCGCCAACACGATTTGCAACTAGTTTTTTTACACTTCAACAGCTTGGTGGATCTACGTGAACAATTGGAGCAAATGTTCACATCAGTTGAGTGGGCAGGATGTAAACTAGACAAAAAGGATGACCATCTTGATGTCAAGAAGATTATCTAAAGGGATGAACTATTTTGGCAGAACGTCATTTATGCTTTGAAAACAACAACACCTCTTATTAATGTGTTATGACTTGCAGATTGAAAAAAAAGGTCCTGGGATGGGGTTTCCTTATGGTTTGATTGATGAAGCTAAGGAAAAGATAGGTTCATACCTGAAGGATGATTATAATTCATATCCAGAGATATGGAGGATTATTGATAAGCAATAGGAATTCCAACTACATCGAGATTTGCATGCGGTAACTCATTTTTGAATCCACAATTCCAATATGCGACGAATAGATGTACTCATCCTGAAATCAAGAAGGGGTTAGTTAATTGCTCGACAAAATTAATCTAAAAATTTAAAGAACAATCTTAAGCAATGAAACAACAATTGAGCTTCATAATGAAAGAGGGAAAATTTGGGCTCAAGCTTCAATCCTCTAAGTATAATAATACGTTATCAGCAGGACAGACTCCATTAGTCCACTCCAATTACAAACAAAGATATCGAATTTAGTTATTTGTTGCCACTATATGAAGTTTATCATCAAGCAAGGTATATATATGATACATCCATAGATAAGTTTTTAGTATCAACTTCCAATTACCGTTTTTCCAGGATATCAAATTTACCTACTATTTTAATTATGAAGTTTGAAGGCTATGTTTCTACAAGTTAAAATTATTAGTGTTGTTTTGTGTATATATATATATATATATATATATATATAACAGCTTTTCATTTATGCAAACTACTTTATATTGTTTTGGAAAAACTACAGAACTATTGTTTTAAAGCAGTAACTATAAAGTTTTTTACACCGTACATTCTAATGGATATTTCCGAGAACATTTTTTACGGTCGTTCTCTTTGCTATTGACTGAATAAAATTCTCTTCGCTAACTACATGTATTAATATAGTTAATTTTAGATATATTTTGTGTTTATGATTTCTACATTCATATCCACCAGAAATCGTACAATTTTAAGTTGTAATAATTGTTAACCTAATCATAGTATTTTTCTTTACTAATCAATGTAATTTGTTTTATAGAATGGCCAATTTGAATAAGGTCGATTTCACCCCTTTGGATATTTCAGGTCGGAATTATTTGTCTTGAGTGTTGGAAGTCGAGCTTCATCTCGCTGGAAAAGGTTTGAAAGGTGTCGTTGAGGAAAACAATGAGATTTCTAAGAAAGAAAAGGCACAAGCTATTATCCTTCTAAGGCATCATTTGCATGAGATCCTGAAAATCAATATCTAACGGTCAAAGATCCCCAAGAACTTTGGAAAAATCTAAAAGATCGTTTCGACCACCAGAGGACTGTGATCCTCCCTCGTGCACGCTATAAGTGGATGCACTTGAGGTTACAAGACTTTAAACATTCAGTGAATATAACTCTAGCATGTTTCGAATTGAGTCGAAACTAAGATTGTGTGGTGAAATAGTGACAGATGAGGATATGCTAGAGAAAACCTTTTCAACATTCTATCCGTTAAATGTTGTACTGCAACAACATAGATAAAAGGGTTTCACCACTTATTCTGAACTGATTTCATGCCTTTTGGTGGCTGAAGAGAATAATAGTTTGCTTAAGAAAAATCATCAAGATCGCCCGACAAGATCAGCCCCAGTGCCTGACCAAAATATGACAATTGCTGAAGTCAATATCAATTAATCCACTTTTGTGCGTAAAAGTGGTCGTGGGCAAAGTCGAGGCCGTGGCCGTGGAAGAGGCCGCTATCAAGGGTGTGGTCATGGGTATAAAAGTGGTTGGATTATAACCAATATTTCGAAAGATGAAAGAAAAAATTTCAAGAAGGATAATACTCCAAGAAATCAGGACAATGAAAAATGTCATAAGTGTGGTATACACGAACATTGGGCAAGTGAATGTCACACGGGACCACACCTTGTGAAGTTAAATCAAGCCTCGTTAAAAGGAACATATGTTGAAGCAAATGCTATTGAGGCTAACATCATGGAAGTAGGGGCTCCGACAAAACTCTTTTGAAGGCATCTGATTTTTTCAAGAATATTGACAGTACCCCAAATATTGGTTTAAACCCTCTTGAGTATTTGCCTTTTGGGGACATGGATAATGAGTTTTTTTGTGAAATTTTTACGCATCTTATGTTTTTAATTTTTCTTATGTTTGGTCGCACCTTTTGGTCATATATGATTATCTTTCTTATGTTCTATTTCCTTTTATTTTGGAATAACAATCTTGGCGTTACAAGCCTTGATAATATGTACCGTTTTTAATAATAAAATAAAATTATTACTATTATTGTTTTATTTAATGCCGTGAGTATATTATAATCAATTTTATTTTTTTTGGCCATCAAATGGCCAGTCTTCATGGCAAGGAGCTATGTCTTATTTATAGTGCCACCGCACACTCCATCTTGAAAAACTAGATATATTTCCATAGTCTTCCTGAGAGTTTGGCTCGTGCTAATACTATTTTGGGTGCCTCGGATATGATTGCAAGTGTTGGGAAAGAAGCAATTGTGTTCCCAGGGGGAACTATAATTGACATTGATGAAGCTTTATATTCAAGCAAGTTTCAAAGGTACTTGCTAAGCTTCAGAGATATTCGAAAGAATGGCTATCATATTGAAACTCTTGGCCAACATGGTAATGAATACTTATGTCTGACATCCCATGAGAATAATGGGAAACGAGTACAGGAAATATTACATATAAACTGGGCTTATATGGGGTATTTGTTAGTCCTATTGAGATTGATAATGTCACTAACCAAAAGTTAGTATACCAAAACGTATTCAGCTTATGGCAAGACAGATTAGGTCATCCAGGGGAACCAATGATGAGGAGAATCATTGTAAATTCTAGTGGCCACCCCCTTAAGAACCAAAAGGTTCTAGCGTCATGTGGTTTGGCATGTACGGCTTGTTCTCTTGGAAAATATATCACATGACCATCACGAACAAAGGTGAATGATGAATTACCAATATTCCTTGAGTGGATTCAAGGTGATATTTGCAGGTCTATTACACCACCATGTGGACCTTTTAAATATTTTATGGTATTGATTGATGCATCAACATGGTGGTCATATGTGAACCTACTTTCTACAAGGAATATGTCATTTTCTAGGCTTCTAGCCCAGATAATTAAATTAAGGGCTCATTTCCTAGATCATCCAATCAAGAAAATAAGATTGCATAGCAGTTGAGCATCAGTGACTCATGTTCATACTCAAAATGGTCTTGCTGAGTTGTTAATTAAGAAATTGCAAATGATAGCAAGAGCACTATTAATGAGGTTTAAGCTACCCACTACTGCTTGGGGTCATGTGATCTTGCATGCAGCGGAATTAATCAGGCTTAGACCTATTTCGCATCACTTATTATCCCCATTGGAAATGATATCTAGAAAATGAACTAGAGGTATCATGGAATGCTTCGTCCATTAATTTTATGGACCCTATAACAAAGCAAAATGAACTAGAGGTTCAAAGAACAATTCATTTGCAGAATGTTGCAAAACAACCTACCAAATGCTTTGTAGATACAAGGCAGGTAACACGATCATATATACCAGTTGTAAATATTCCGGCTCGATTGGAACTCCCGGGAGAAAATCCAAATTCTAGACAGCAAATGGCAAGTGAATCTCAAGTACGCAGGAAGCGTTGTTGACCGTTGGGATCCAAAGATTTGAACCGTCAAAAGAGGAGTTCGGACCCTTGAAATAGGAGTCTAGTCTTTCAAAAGGGGGACGAATATTCCAAAATGACACAAAAAGAAAAGGGAAATAAGGAATTCCAAGATTTGAACCTTCGAAAGAGGTGTTCAGACCCTCAAAAGGGGGAAAGAACTGCCATAATAATGCAGAAAGAGAATAAGGGTACTTTGTCGGAAGAAAAAAAACAAGGATATGGATGTGGAGAATGATAATTATGAGATCTCAATAAATTATGTCAGTACCAGAATTGGATGGTATAGACATGAAAATAGTCATCGATGACATTTTTGCATACTCGGTTTCCATGAGAATCATGGATGTTGATGTCTCAAAGCCCCAATCCATTGAAGAGTGTAGGCAAAGAAATGATTGGGAAAGCTGGAAAAATACGATTAAGGCAAAGCTCGATTCATTAAATAAAAGAGGAGTATTTGGGCCGATTGTTCCTACTCCTAAAGATATTAAGCCAGTTGGCTACAAATGGGTGTTTGTGAGGAACAAAAATGAACAAGATGAAAGTGTGAGATATAAAGCCAGATTGGTGGCACAAAGCTTTACCCAGAAACCGGGAATAGATTATACGGAAACGTATTCTCCCGTTGTAGATGCTTTTACCCTCAGGTTTCTTGTTGGCTTAGCGGTTAATGAACAACTTCACATGAAACTTATGGATGTTGTAACCCCTTATGTATATGGGAATTTGGATGCAAATATATATATACAAAAGTACCAGAAGGGTACAGAATGCCCAAACCATCTCATGAAGGAGATCACCAAATGTACTCCATCAAGTTACAAAAGTTATTATACAGGCTTAAGCAATCAGGGCAGATGTGGTACAACCGCTTAAGTGAATATTTGCTAAAGAAGGGTTTTGAAAACAACCCTGTAAGCCCTTCTCTATTCATTAAAAGTAATGATCCGGGTTTTGTAATCATTGTCGTATATGTAGATGATTTAAATATCACTGGCACTTTACAAGAAATTCTTATAACTTGAAATGTGAGTTTGAAATGAAAGATTTGGGTGTCGAAAAGTATTGTCTTGGTTTACAATTTCAGCATACTAGAGAATGTGTGTTTGTCCATCAGTCAAATCATGCAGAAAAAATATTGAAACGTTTCTACATGGAAAAAGCTCATCCACTAAGTTCACTCATGGTAGTGCGCTCACTTGGTGTGGATAAAGACCCGTTTCTCCCTCGCGGACCTAATGAGCAGTTATTGGGCCCTAAGGGGCCATATCTTAGTGCCATTGGGGCATTGATGTATCTCGCTAGTACCACCCGGCCAGATATTGCTTTTTCTGTCAACTTGTTAGCAAGATACAGTTCAGCTCCAAAGCATAGATACTAAAACGGAGTAAAACATGTCTTACGCTACTTGCGTGGTACACATGATATGGGTTTATTTTATCAAAGGTGTAAAAATCCTAAGGATGCTGCTCTAGTTGGTTTTTCACATGTAGGTTATTTATCTGATCCACATAAGGCCATATCACAATCCGGATATATTTTCATGTATGGTGGAACTACTATTTCTTGACGTTCAACGAAGGAGGCTATAGTGGCCAATTCATCAAATCATGCCGAGCTGATAGCTCTAACGAAACAGGAAGAGAATGTGTATGGCTCAGATCAGTTATCCACCATATTTTAAGTTCTTGTGGTCTTCAGTCAAATCAAGAGACGCCGACGGTGATATACGAGGATAATGCCGCATGCATTGCAAAAATAAGGGAAGGATACATCAAAGGTGATCGAACCAAGCATATATCACCAAAATTCTTCTTAACTCATTAGTTTCAGGCCAAAGGTATTCTCGATGTTCGCAAGATTCGGTCCGACGAAAATCTAGTTGATTTTTTCACTAAATCACTTCCCTCAAGAGTCTTTAAGAAGGTCGTTCGTGATATCGGTATGAGACATCAAAGAGATATTCTGTTGAATTGAGGGGGAGAGAAACATTTAGACTGTACTCTTTTTTCCTTGACCATGGTTTTTATCCCAATATGTTTTTTCTGGCAAGGTTTTTAATGAGACAGTAAGATGTACATCCAAGGAGGAGTGCTATAAATAATACAATTAGTGGATGTACATCCAATCATCCTTTGGTCTACCTTAGACCTTTCGTCTGTGTAACTCCTGAAACCTCCCCAAAGTAGAACTTTCATCTTTTACTTTCTTACCACTCAAAGGTTCGGTAACGGTTGGTATTGTATACTATATAAGAATGTATATGGAATGATAAGGGATATGCTAATCTACGTCTATCTTGTCTACTATACTCTCTTCAATCTCTAAGTGTTATAATAGAATTTGATATATTGCATTTTTATCCAAATAACTTTTATGTAGATTCACACAAAGAGACGCAATAGTCTGACATTTAAACGCTTAAATGATTTGGTATGTGACATACAACAACAAACTACTTCATAAACATATCAAGATGACTAAAGATGATGAAGATTGCTTAGTTGGTCCAAAAATGCTTTCTGATGATCGAATGGGCGGGCGGTAGGGGTGTCCATTCGGTTAACCGAAAACCGAATTTCCAAAAAAAATTCAGTTTTCGGTTATAACCAAAATTCAGTTCAATAACCGAAACCGAAATAACCGAAAACCGATTTTTTTTTCTACGTAATAACCGAAAACCGAACCGAAAACCGAATTAGTTGCGGTTAACCGTAATAAATTCGGTTAACCGAATTTTTTAAAAGAAAACTTACAATTTTCATTAATATTTATATATTTATATTTAATTTTTAAAAAATATTTTTGTTATTCGGTTAACCGAAATGTTCTCTTCAATAACCGAATACCAAACCGAAATAAAATTCAGTTAACCGAAATTTTAAAAAATGGTTATGCAAAACGATTAAAAAAACCGAAAAAATTCGGTTTTTGGTTATAACCGAATTAACCGAACCGAATGGACAGCCCTAACGGGCGGGTTGGGTTTTTCTAGGCCTGTGCGACCAATTTCCAATGTCCAGCCCAGTTTTTCCAACTCTGTCGCTACTCGGCCCGCCCGGCCCAATTTTTCATTTTTTATAAATAATTGATAAAAATTTAAATAAATAATACAATTATAAATAAAATTTTGAATAAATAATAAATTTTTATATAATATATTTAATAATTAATAGAATTCTAAATAAAATTTATAAAAATTATATAAAAATTAAATAAAATAAAATATATATTATACTATATTATATATATATTATATTATATATATTTTAATAATATACATTTTGATTCGGGTTGGGTCGGGCTTTTTTTCGGCCATAAAATTTTGTCGGAGCCCAGTTCAATTTTTAATTTGAGCCTGGTCTTTTGTCTAATCCCGCCCGAAATTTTTTTCAAGCCTGGTTTTTCAGGCTTTTTTACGCGTCGGGCCGTGTTAGGTTTGATCAGCTCTAGTCAAGACTATACTAGTTAGACATTGACAAAAGTTACACCTAGTCACAACCAACCTGAACAAACCAAAAATTAAGTAAAACTGTTTTATTGTATGCATGTTAATGCCCCAAATCTTCAATTCTAACACTTTTCGAAGCTATATGACTGACAAAGGTACTTAGCCAATTCTTGGCCTACATAGTTAATTGCATTCGAAGTGTAACGAGTATTTCTGAAAGCTTGAAGACAAAATAAAAACTACAATATATAGTAACTACTCCAACTAACAAAAAACTTCAGAAATTATAAGTGAAACATATACAACAAAAACTAAATTATAGTACCTCTTCCAAACTTTTAAAGCCATGATATTTGGCTACGTCATACATGTACCACATGATATAACAACTACAACACATCCCCCATTCGATACACATGAACACAAAGGTTTTATGATTCAATCATGCTAAAATTCTTATTGTAACAAGTTTGTACATCCTATGTTTCTTTCAAAAATCTATAGCATACATCTAATTACAACCCAGTAATGGCAGCAAGAACTAATTGTTAATACAAACAAGTACAAGAACAACAGAGTTGGTGTGCTTAAATTCCAAACTTTTTGAAGAAAAATATCCCTTTAGCTTGACAAAATAACAATCTTGCGTGTGTTATAGCATTCCCATCAGAAATGAATAAATGTCGATAGTCTGTTACTTGTCTACTACAACACCAACAATTTTTTAACTGCTACAATATGTTAAGAATCAGCTCTGCTCCTAAATTAATTAATTGCAAGCTGTACAGCAGCAACAACATTCTTTAAACTACACCATGCTAAAATAAGCTCTTCTCATATCATTATATGCAACGACCCCAACACTGACCTTGGAGTTAGGGATGTTACACGTCACGTATTACTACCTAATAACGTAAAGCTCTAACTAATGTTTGAAGTAAAGGCCAAAAGCAATACTTGTATAAAAAGTATAATCACAACGGATCAAAATTATTCTCAAATATAAATACAAATGCAAATGCCACATTAAAAATCAAAAGCGTAGTGTCAAACGCTAACAAGATCAGTAGGCTACAAGAGTATAAAATGTAAATGTATCAAATAGTATATATGAGCAAAACTAGGTAGGCTCTATAAACAGAGACGACCCTCGCTCATCAATCTGCAATGTTAGTGAAAGTAGGGAGTGCGCAACCAACTATGCTCAGTAAGTGACCAACTTCATCAATTAAGATGGTCAAAACATTTGTGAGAGAAATAAACAGAAGTTCAAAATTCAATCTGAGGGAAGAGGGTGACTTTCCAACATAACAGAGTTAAGATATTTCAGACAGAGCAAACAATTCACAAATCAAAGTGGGACACTAGATATCAAAGAACATAAACAGAACAGATAAATCCGTGAACAGAATGAGGAAACTTTACTCGTGAACAGAATGGGGGAGACACTCGTGGAAAATAACAAAAGGATGTCCTATGTAGCGCACTACGGGATAGCTAGACCCAGCCATCCACGGCTTCGATACAAAGATAACTAGGTCCTAAAATAGAAGCTTAATAAATCATAAGCATAGTGCACCAAAATGCACCAAACAGAGGTTCATTAGGGGATCATAACCCCGCAAACAGAAGTTGAAACGGAGTTCAAATGAATGATTTAGGCAAAGATAGAACCGTCTTCAGACTTGCGTCCGACCTTGCAAGTCCAGACACCAGTCGAAGTAAAAAAAACAGAAGCAGAAATACACACATCCGGACTTGCGTCCGACCTTGCAAGACTGGAAGGAAAAGGTTTCAAAACAGTATGAACAAGTGTCCAAACAAACAAGTTCGAAGACATGCCGAGAGGATTTTATCGAAGTCTTAGGCACGTCTGGACTTGCAGCCGACTTTGCAAGTCCGGAAGGTTGTTGAAGTTTGAAATCAGAGAGAGGAGTCACACGTCCGGACTTGCGCCCGACCTTGCACGTCCGGACTTGCGTCCGACCTTGCACGTCCGGACTTGCGTCCGACCTTGCACGTCCGGATGGGTTTTCTGAAAAATTACATGGCTGTGTCTGGACATGTGTCCAAACATACATGTTCTGAAACATGCTGGGAAGAATTTGCCAAAACTCTAGTGAGGTATCTGAACTTGCGTTCGGGCTTGCAAGTCCAGACATAGTCCAAAGCGCAAACCCAGAACCCGTCCTCGCACTCCGTCCGGACACTCGAAAAACTTTGAAAAATACATCACGTCAGATGGCCTGTCCGGACATACAAGTCCGGACAGACGTCCGGACACTGTTAATTACAGAAAATATAGAAGCAAAAACATTACAAACAGAATGTCAAACTTTCACCCAAATCATAATACAAAACTAGAGATAGAAATCCAGAACTATAGGGGTTTTACAATGTCAAAACAATGCAGTTTTCTAATTCTAATCAATCTTCGAAACACAAACTGTTAGCACAATAAGATCTCTGAATTAGAAACTCCCCATAGGTGAACACCCCCACTGAATCCATTAATCACTAACCTTGTAAATTCATAGAGAGGTTCCTAAATATGAAGCAGCAATCAATCGACGACGCAGACCGGAATGTACTTCCAAACAACCACTGAATAGATCATAATTGTAGAGACCAAACCCCGAATCAGAAATCGATAACAATTCCCAAATCTAGCAACCACAGACAATGCAATTACAAACCTCACCTGAATCCAACAACCAAAATCATAGTAGGGACCAACAGAGGAAGATCAATAGAGAAACGCCGGAACAATACGACCACCTTACCTTAAACTGACCAGGGATTCACAAAGGAGGAGAAATCCATGATCGATAATCAATTCGCAGAGTCCAATGACTAGCAAAAACTTGACAGATTGAGAAGAACGAAGAACGTTTGGGATAGAAGAGAGAGAGGAGTGTACGTCAGCTTTCAAAACTGATCGAGAGTTAGAACGTGATTGAGAGTGGGGAGTTAAGGAATTAAATTAATGATTTAAATTACTTACCAGTAATTAGAAGAGGAAAGAAAAATGACTAACTCGTTCTTCTCTTTAATACAAAGGACTCCCGTGTCCTGATTCCAAATAACACAGCTTAAGTCACCACATAATGAAATAAAACTCTGCAACAAAACTTTGGGTTATAATGTAAGCTGCACAGCAACAACACCATTGTTTAAACTACTACAACTTGTTAAATATTAGCTCTCCTAATGCCACAATTTTTAAATGCTTACTGTACGCTAAAGTGGATTATAATGTGGTGAAACAATGAAAAGAAAGTTGATCAAAAAGCTAATTATACAATGACATGGATCAGCTCTGCTCCTAGTTCAATATTTTAAATTACTACTGTATGGTAAAGAGTGGATAATAATATGCTGAAACAATGAAATGAAAAAGTTGAGGGTAGGTTGAACGCATCATTTTCCCACGAAGTAACTACTGAAGCTTCCACGTTGGGATGTTGAAGGAAAAGAAAAAGATGGAATCATGTTTATATCCAAGTTGATGGTGCTTTACAATGATCTTACAAAACATATTATAATTCATCAATTTTTATAAAGAAAATTATAACTACAAGTCTGTACAACCTAAACCCAAAGTAGTATGTTGTAGCTTTCCCATCCATATACACATAAACACGAAGTTTCTGGATATAGTCTTGCTCAAATTCTAACTGTTACAAACCTTTGCAGCTTATTTTTCTTTCAAAGATATGAACCAGATAACTAATTCTAATGGCAGTCAAAGCTAATTGTTAACAAACAAGTATAAGAACAGCAGACTCGGAGTGCTTCAATTCCACATTTTTTTTGAAGAAAACGACCCTTAAGCTTGAGTAAAATTGTTAACAGCTTTTTATATAGATAAATAAAATGAGAATAGTTTTGTGCGGTATAGCATTCCCATTAAAATTGAATACATGTCGGAGGTCCCTGTTTTTCAGCAGGCTAAAAACAACAAGAATAACTACTTATCACTATCAGTTTAGATAGTTTGGTGTTCAATGTGCGGGGTACAAGAACAAAAAGAATTGAAGGGTCAAACCGATGGAAAGGGGGTTGCTTATTTAGACAGATTTCCAGTGCAGGCAGGAGTTTAGGCTTATTGTTTTCATGCTGTTTATCAAATTCAATTATAACATGTAGATTCTCCAACAGATTTCCAAATTGATGGGGAGAGCAGCAGTGACACAATTAGACGACTAATATATGCCGGTGATGATGGCCGAAATTGGTGACAGCAAGTTTGAACGCCACCCTCGCAAAGACTAAACAACAGAAAGAGCAATTAGTGGACAATTTTGTTAGAAACTTCCTCCTAGTTGGTAGCCTACCAAGGTTGAAAATTTAATCAACCACATGTAAATCAAGGGAGGTAAATAATTCAAGGTAGGTGGCACACTTATTATGACTTTGGTAAGTTCATTTCACATTGAAATTCATACTCTATTACCACACTTCATTTCCTATAAATACCCACATAACTTGAGTTGTTTTTTTCATCATCCAAGTTCAAGCATTTAGAACTTGAGGAGAGGATCAAACAAGCTGCACAAGTGTGTAAAGAGAGTAAAAGGAGAGGAAAAACAAAGAGGAAAAAGAAGAGTTTATAGCTTCTTTTTCTAATTCTTGTTTGTTCCCTTTTTGTTATTTCTACAAAATTTGAGAGCTAGAGCCTTCGATATTTATTCGAAGAAGATCACCATTGTAATCCCATTATTGTTATAGTGGAAGGTTTGGATCGGTGCTTTCGATCCCGAGGTTTTTACCCTACATTCAAGGGGGTTTCCTCGTTAAAATATCGTGTGTCATCTCCATCAATTTTTCGGGTCTCGCTTGTTTGTATTTCTTGTCTCCATCTCGCACCCTATTTTTCCCATCAGACTGGTATCAGAGCCAGACTCTCTTAGTATGCTCTGTGGTTGCAGCTAAGCTGATCTTCCACATCAGAAAAGAAAGTTTTGGTCGAGATTCCGCAAAACGAGATGGAGAAAGAAAACGTTGTTGCCCATGATGGAGATATGTTCAAACTAACGGCAGACAACTTCTCCTACTGGAAGCCCATGATGGAGGACCACTTAACTGCAAAGATCTGCATGAGCCGATCTTGAAGAAAGAGAAGACCGGAGCCAAAACTGATGAGGAGTGGAAACTACTAAACCGGAAGGCGGTGGCTCTCATCAGAAAATTCATTGACAAAAGTTTGTTCGAGTATGTTTCTTCCTACACTAATGTTTATGAGTTATGGGAGAAACTTGAGACGATGATACAAAAGAAAACGCCACGCAATAAGGCTTTTCTAGTCAGACAACTAGTAAAGCTTGAATACAAAGATGGTCAAAGCATGATCGAGCATTTGAACAACTTCAAAGGGCTTGTCAACAAGTTAGCAAAGGTGTCAATGACGATCGATGAAGAGCTGCAAGCATTGTTACTTCTCAGTTCTCTTCCAGAGAGTTGGGATACCTTGGTGGTCACTCTCAGCAATTCAGCCCCTGAAGGTAAAATTACCTTGGACACGGTCACCGATAGCCTTCTTAATGAAGAGGCTAGGAGAAAAGAACGTGGTTTCTCCACAATATAGACAGAGGCGAACGTTGCTGAAAATCGTGGAAGAAATGAGCAACGGAATAAAGGCCGTGGACATAAGGGCGATCGATTCAGGGGGAGATCTAAGTCAAGAAGCCGATTCACATGTTATTATTGTGGCAAACCGGGCCACAAGAAATCCGAATGTCGTAAGTTCATTCGAGACCAGAAAGCAGACTGTACCAATCAAGATCAAGCCGAACAAAGATCAACAACAGCTGTGGCTTCAAAGGATGATGGAGAGGTCTTCATCACCAAAATTGACGAGTCACTAAATTTAGCTCTTGGTGATTGTTCATGGGTCATTGACTCTGGAGCATCCTTTCATGTTTCCCCAAATCGAGATCTATTCTCAAACTACCAAAGTAGTGACTTTGGAATTGTGAAGATGGGAAATAAAGGAAGAAGCAAGATCATTGGCAAAGGAGATATCGAGATGATGACAAACACAGGCTGCAAATTAATATTGAAGGATGTTAGACATGTCCCTGACATGCGTCTAAATCTCATGTCAGTCAGTAAACTTGATGATGCCAATATGACCAACAACTTCGGAGGTGGAAAGTGGAAGCTTGCTATGGGAAATATGATATTTGCTCGTGTACAAAAACAAGGCTCTCTTTACATAATGCATGGTAAACCGAGCAAGGGGGAGATTAATGTAGCTTGTAGTGGTACAGATTTGGAGTTATGGCACCGGCGACTCGGCCATATGGGTGAGAAGGGATTGCAAATCCTTGCCCGCAAGCAACTACTTCCCAACGTTAAAGGTGAAACTCTAAAGCCATGCACCGACTGTTTGGCTGGAAAACAAAATAGAGTTGCTTTTCACACTTCCTACCGACCAAGTAGGAGAAGAAGTATACTGGAATTAGTACACACTGATGTGTGCTCTATGACAGAGAAATCTTTGGGCGGTGCATTATATTTTGTCACCTTCATTGATGACCACTCAAGAAAAGTATGGTTGTACCTGTTGAGATCTAAGGACCAGGTACTTGATACCTTCAAGGAGTTTCATGCCAAAGTGGAGCGTGAGACCGGTAAAAAGTTGAAGTGTGTTCGTGCCGACAACGGGGGAGAATATCGTGGCCCTTTTGATACTTTTTGTAGGAGCCTAGGTATTGGGCTTGAGAAGACACCACCAAAGACTCCACAATTGAATGGTTTAGCAGAGCGTATGAACCGAACTATTGTTGAAAGAGTTCGATGTATGTTGTCACATGCCATACTGCCCAAGTACTTCTGGGGTGAAGCAGTAAAGACGGCAGTAGACATCATCAACTGCTCACCATCAGTTCCATTGTCCGGAGAGATTCCAGAAGAGATATGGTCTAGGAAGAAGGTCAACTACAACACTTTCAAGGTGTTCGGGTGTCGAGCATTTGTCCACATTCCAAGAGATGAACGCTCAAAGTTGGATGCTAAGACCAAGGAATGTATCTACCTTGGTTCACCAAAGGATGAGATGGGTTATCGGCTATGGGATCCTAAAGCTAAGAAGATTGTCAGAAGTAGAGATGTAGTCTTCTTCGAAGATCAAACAACCAAGGATCGAGAGCAACCCATCAAAGCCACAAGCATCATTATCCCCAACCAAGATCCTGTACCAGTAGTTCATAGCCATGATCAAGGTGCACTAGGAGATGTCAATGCCAACGATGATCAAGAGACTCCACCAGTAGAACATGGTGTTGATGAAACTGAGCCAACACAAACCCATGAAGTACCTACCGAGCACGGCCTTCATGAGGAGCCTCAGTTAAGACGATCTACTAGACAGAAGCGACCTACCTCAAGATATCCATCTGATGAGTATACTGCATTCACAGATGAAGGTGAGCCAGAATGTTTTGAAGAGGCCATTACTGATGATCATAACACTGATTGGATGGAAGCCATGCAAGAGGAAATGCAATCCTTGCATGAGAATCAGACGTATGACCTAGTAGAGTTACCCAAAGGCAGGCGTGCGTTGAAAAATAGATGGGTGTATCGCTTGAAGATGGAAGATAACGGTTCAAAACCAAGATATAAAGCCAGGTTAGTTGTGAAAGGATTCAGTCGGAAGAAAGGGATAGACTTCGAGGAGATATTCTCGCCAGTGGTAAAACATTCATCTATCCGAGTTGTACTCAGTTTAGCTGCCTGCTTAGACTTGGAGATTGAGCAGATGGATGTGAAGACGGTGTTCCTTCACGGTGATCTAGAGGAAGAGATATACATGGATCAGCCAGAAGGGTTTGAAGTCCCTAGGAAAGAACACTTGGTATGTAGGCTTAACAAGAGCCTTTATGGCTTGAAACAAGCACCGAGACAGTGGTACAAAAAGTTTGAGTCTTTCATGATCAAACACAATTTCAAGAAGACAGTCACCGATCACTGTGTGTTCATTAAGAGGTATTCAACTGGTGACTTCATCATTCTACTTCTTTATGTAGATGATATGCTCGTGATTGGCCAGGATGCAACCAAAATAGCAGCCTTGAAGAAGGCACTCAGTGGATCCTTTGCTATGAAAGATTTAGGACCAGCAAAGAAGATCCTAGGCATGGCAATCACTCGAGATCGGTCAAAGAAGTTATTGTGGTTATCTCAAGAACAATATGTAGAAAAGGTTCTTGAAAGGTTCAACATGGAGAAAGCGAAACCAGTAAGTACACCATTAGCTTCTCACTTCAAGTTAAGTTCAAGTCAGAGATCATCAGCAGGAGATGCTGAGATGGAAAAGGTTCCCTATCCATCAGCTGTGGGTAGCCTCATGTATGCCATGGTGTGCACACGACCTGACCTAGCTCATGCAGTCGGAGTTGTTAGTCGCTTTCTATCTAATCCCGACAAAGATCATTGGAGTGCGGTTAAGTGGATCTTCAGATATCTTCGAGGCACCACCAAGAGGTGTTTGTGTTTCGGAAGAGGAGAACCTGTGCTAGAAGGATACACAGATGCAGATCTTGCCGGTGATGTCGACTCACGGAAATCCACTTCGGGTTACCTACTTACCTTTGCAGGGGGAGCTGTTTCATGGCAGTCGAGACTTCAGAAATGTGTTGCTTTGTCAACCACCGAGGCAGAGTATATTGCAGCTACAGAAGCATGCAAAGAGATGTTATGGATGCAGGGTTTCATGCAAGAACTTGGCCATGAGCAAGAACGCTATGAGCTTCGATGTGATATCCAAAGCGCTATTCACCTAGCTAAGAATCCAAGCTATCATTCTCGGACAAAGCATATTGATGTTCGATATCACTGGATCCGGGATGTAATTGAAAAGAAGCTAGTCTATCTAGAGAAGGTTCACACCGATGACAACTGGTCCGACATGATGACCAAGGTCATTCCAGTCACTAAGTTTGAAAGATGTTGCCATGGAGCTGGAGTAATGGCTCCCCAACTCGTCGGAGGGGGAGATTTGTTAGAAACTTCCTCCTAGTTGGTAGCCTACCAAGGTTGAAAATTTAATCAACCACATGTAAATCAAGGGAGGTAAATAATTCAAGGTAGGTGGCACACTTATTATGACTTTGGTAAGTTCATTTCACATTGAAATTCATACTCTATTACCACACTTCATTTCCTATAAATACCCACATAACTTGAGTTGTTTTTTTCATCATCCAAGTTCAAGCATTTAGAACTTGAGGAGAGGATCAAACAAGCTGCACAAGTGTGCAAAGAGAGTAAAAGGAGAGGAAAAACAAAGAGGAAAAAGAAAGTGTTTATAGCTTCTTTTTCTAATTCTTGTTTGTTCCCTTTTTGTTATTTCTACAAAATTTGAGAGCTAGAGCCTTCGATATTTATTCGAAGAAGATCACCATTGTAATCCCATTATTGTTATAGTGGAAGGTTTGGATCGGTGCTTTCGATCCCGAGGTTTTTACCCTACATTCAAGGGGTTTTCCTCATTAAAATATCGTGTGTCATCTCCATCAATTTTTCGGGTCTCGCTTGTTTGTATTTCTTGTCTCCATCTCGCACCCTAGTTTTCCCATCAAATTTAATTGGTGCTAGTGATGATCGCCGAAATCAGTGCATCTAGTTTAAATGATAGCCTCACAACAAAGAGAGAGCAGTGAACAGCAGCGGGAAACCAAGGAAATCGTGGGAGGGAGAGGGAATTTTTGTTTATCCTTTTTTTAGGGCTGGTAGGGTACTATATAAATGTGTTTTAACATCGGTTATGAATTAACTGATGCTATTTTATCTTTATTAAATCGGTTTATTTATAATCAGATGTTTAAATATATATTTTTTAGTTTTAGACATCCGTTATAAAAAAAGTCGGATTCTAAAAAGTGAGGAACATTTCTAGTATGAGGTATTTTTAGTAACATATGTGCTGGATAATAGATGAAATTTACTATGCTCTGTTGTTCGTTTATGCCCGAGATACAAAACACTATAGCATCTGGTAATATAAATGACATATGTTTTAGAATATCAAAGGCATCAGTTGTATAGGAACAGATGTCTAAACGTTGATGCCCCTGATATTTTTTCTACTAGTGGCAAGCAATAGAAAGGAGAGAACCTTCAACTTGTTGAGAAAGTAGCCAAAAATATTACCTTCAACTCCATTGTTTGTTTCTGTCTGATCATTCTATATCTAAAAAAAGCACCTATTTCGGCACCGATATAGGTGCCTTTCTATAGACATAGAATTTTCAGAGACACCTATTTCAGCGGTTGTTTTTATAACCGTCAAAATAGGGGCACCGAAATTGGTGGTTTTTCGTACTAGTGAATCCACCCATTGTGAAGAGCCACGGTTAAAAGAGCGTGAATTGTGATCATATTAACTACTGGTGAGAAGGTCTCATGATAGTCTAGCTCATGGCGTTGAGTGAAGCCTTTCGCCACCAAACGTGCTTTATAACGCTCAGGACTACCATAAGATTTGAGTTTAATCTTGCAAACCCATTTGCAACCGATAGCTTTCTTACATTTGGGCAAATCAACAATCTCCCAAGTCTTGGTGCCTTCTAGAGCCTTTAGTTCATTCTACATAGCCTCTCCAATGTGAGGAGACAACCGCTTCGTTATATGATTGTGGCTGCTCTTCTTTCATATGTGATCAAAAGAGGCATGAAAAGCGGTAATAATGAATGCATAAGAAACCCCGGGCCTAGTATTTGTCAGACTTTGACACCTTTCTAACAAATTTTCATTTCTTGTTGTAAAATAAACATAGGCACCAAAAATCTCTTGGAAATGAGAAGAACAAACATTATCATCAAGATACCTTGGCCGACAACTTTCTCGACTAGAGTGTCGAAGACCATCTTCTGACTCACTGACATGATCTGACTCATCCACCACTGATGATTGTAAATTTTCACGCGGAAAATCACCAATGACACCATTATCATGAGAAGAAGCACAAAAGGGCTCAAACTATCAATTTCCCAATATTTGAATACGCTCCCTATATTTGACCGGTCTAGAGGCGAAGGAAAAAACTACAATTCCTTTATTCCGCTGAGCACGAGGATTGAAGCTCAAGTTGATAATTTATCGTCTGTTTGTTAATGGGACATTAAATTGCTGTTCATACGGAAGTAGCATGCATTATTTGATTCCTTCCGGAAGGTTTAGGCTAGACAAGTGGGATCGAGGATTCGGGCATCAAATTGTCTCAAAACTTTGACGCGTCTTGGAAGCTTCTAAATGCGGAGGATTCAACGGAAAGACACCTTATATATAATTTGTAATGAGACATATTATATGTATGTTCGATGGATAGAATTGGATATATAAGAAGTGCTAGGCTAGCAATGATTAGCAAAACACCAGCCGACCATATAGGATAGAAGTTGGTAGCAACCATTACTCTTTTTTTAATTACTACAACTTGAAACTAATATATTAAGAAGAAATATTAAGGTTACAGTATTGTACTACGAAAGTTAGATTTCCCAAGCTCAAAGGCTCTATTAAGATTTAATGAAGGCTTAAGGTTTATTAAAGGTACTTAAAAAATAATTATAGTTCTAGTATTAGCTTCTTAGTATCAAATTTGCATCAAAAACATGGTTGATAATTGACGTGTTAGGATTCATGCAACTTTCCGACATCCCAACTCAAAACAAGGTCATTAAAAGGATAAAACATATACTGGTTGAAAAAATATCTTCGACATCTCTTATTTTACACTTTAGGATTATGTTTCAAGTTTAAACAGGATGTTAAATACGGTACGGTACGCCGTTTTAAACGGCCGAACCGCCGTGTCTATAATCAACCGAATCTAAGCGGTCGTCTGTTCTCCGCATCTGACTTTATCCCGTTCCAGAAGAAGATACAGGCACATATACGCCATTACATACGTATCACCTGCGAACACTAGTAGGAAAACAGCCTTTTTCTACGGTTGTAAAAGGTCTATTTCGACGGTTTACAACCGCACCCTATTTCGGCGGTTCAAGAACCGTCGAAATAGACTACTCTATTTCGACGGTAGCTTATATAGAACCGCCGAAATAGACCTCTGTCATTTCACCAGATAACGTTGACCTGGCAACCTATTCGGTGGTTGCGGATAAAGTACCGCCAAAATAGATACCCGCCGGAATAAGGGATTTGACTGAATATAGTTGACCCAACACCCTATTTTGGCGGTTCTTTTGCAGGAACCGCCGGAATAGGTAGTATTTTTTTTTTGTTTTTTCCTTTTCAGCTTATTAATGCACGCAAATACACCACATAATTAAACAAACCTGCAAAGACATTGTATAATGCTGCCACCACAGTGGGGCGCCTCAGTAGCATACTATAAACCCCTAAAGCGGCCACAATAATTGGCACGCATCAATAAATGCAATAAAGCAAGAAAATACATAACACAAATAAGGATTAGCTGTACACTTCACCACACTCCAATTCACGACACTCCATTACAATACACAATTCACTACGTTTCAATTTAATGGAATACATCTATGACACAACTAACGTTCAATGCAAACTAAATTAAGACGAATCAACTAAGTATGTCGTTGGAGATAAATTCTGCCCAATCTTCGAGGATTTCAGACATGTGCCTCTCTTCATAATATTCATAGCCCACAAGTTGTTCGAAAGCCTTGAACAAACAAAAATGAATACTAATGAGACACTACATAAAGAATGACAAAGAATAAAAATAGATATAAACCTAGACATTCAAAGATAGTCTTATACCTTGTCCAATGAGTTTTCTGGAAAAAACTTGGATGATGCTACTAAGTCATGCATAAACATCATAACATAGTAACCACATTCTGATCCACCAGGCTATACTGGACACTATACATTCACACATGGATGTTATCAGTCATACTTGCAGGTCTATTATTAACATGTTAACTCTTTACACAAAATAAGTAAAACTACCTTCGCTATAGTCCACAGGATGCACTTCACTTGTCTTTGCAATGAAAGCAGTGCAGCTTTGAAGGCACTATACAAAATAAATAGTTTGGATGTAATACACATATTAATCAAATTTAACGAAACTGAAATACCCCTAACCTTTAAATAATTAAATAAAGGGAAATAAGTATTATTTAGGGGATTATTAAACCCTGAGAAAAATATATAAGCACTTGGGCGTTAAAACGCACCTAAACTCCTTAAGGTCAAAAACGTGCGTTAAAGCCCGACCTTAAGCTAAACAAGTTATATAAGTTATAAAACTCATATGAAGTTAATCAAGGATCATTTTATGACCTTTAAATCACAAGTCCTCAGTTAGAACTGAATAAAAATACAATATGCCCGGGAGTTCCCTTAAGGGCCCCTTAAGGCTCGAAAGTCCCGGAAATACTTTATAAAATAAAGTAAAGCATTACACTTCATTCTAAATGCACAATAACACTTTAATGAACATTCAAGATGAAGTTCTCAAGATAAATTCTCAGTTAAAGACAAAGTGCTCGGAGGTTCCCGATGAGGGCCCCATAAACCCTTAGGAGTGCCCAGGAGAGGTACCGAAGTGGCACAAACTCCTATATAAATTATTCTAAGAGTTCCTATCATCTATATTCAACATTCTAAAGAGAGTACTCGAGCTACTTTTTCAAAAATACACAAAGTGCTCGAGAGAATTTCTTAACGCTCCTTTTTGCCCCGGGAGTGTCCCGGTAGCCCGAAAATTGAGTTACGAGTTTATATAACCCCATATAACTCAATGTAACACCTTAACATATTATTATTGACTATAAACAATGTCAATAAATACTTGGAACTCATAGAGACTAATTATTTTACAGAAAAATCCTTAAATCACAAAAACGCACCTTCGGGTGTCACAAAAATGTGTTTTACGCAATTGCCTTGAAATTTTTGAGGAGCCACGAGTTGATAATATTAAAAGGGGATAAATTGACCATATAAATCAATTAATGCCAGTACTAAATTCATAGTACAAATGGGGGCGATTTTTGGGATAAAAAGGTACCTAAAATCAGCATTTTTACCTTAAAACTTTCACCTTTTACCATCATATAAATGTACCAATTAAATTCTGGAACCTATTACACATATTAGTATGGTCTTAGTAAAATATAATGTTACAGGAATTAATTCAAAATATAATCCCATTTGATCCCTATATCATGCGCCATTTAGGGTGTAATTAGGCTAGATTTTTACAAAAATAATGTCTTATGGTAATGTGACTCACCTAGCATATACTATATGATAATGTAGCAATATTATTCAGTCAATTGGGAGCTCATCCACCGTATGCCTACAAGGGAAAAGCAAGAAGAGATTAGTATATGTAAAAGCAAGGAATTAAATACACCAAAATAAATGCTAGATTACAATAATGTAAAGTTGCAAGAATCAAACAAAAACAGCCATGTTCTACCTATTAAGGCTGCCGATTTTCATACATAAACAAGGGGGATTATTGCTGTCTAATTGATCAAATAATACACCACCTAGCTAGCATGATTCCTTGCCTAACACAAACAAAAATCAAATGGACCCAAACAGCACTACATTGCCGATTTCATATGGGAAAAGATGAGGTTTGATTGCCTCATTAATTAGTCAAGGGAACAAGTACCTAACTAGCATAAATCTATGTCTAATATAAACTAGAGCAATTAGCCTCCAAACAGCCATATGCAGCCGTACAAACAAGGTGAATGGAGCCAATAATGACATGCTAATTGCCTTAAAAAAAATCAAAAGAAAACCTACCTATATCTACTCTTGTTTTCTTCTTTCAATTATCAAACAAAGACTTCAATTAATTCTTTCCAATCAGCCGTAAGACTAGCCAAATTAAGAGACTTTTGTAGTCAAATAAAACAAGACAAAGACATAAATAATGACATGTGACATACCAATTATTCCCATTTTGATTCAGCCTTGTTTTGCCTTAAGACCTTACGTAACCCTTCATTTCTCTCTTGCCTTCACTTTAACCGAATGGGTAAGCTTCTACATCCTCTCTTTTCTTTCTTCATTTGCTAAGTAATTCCCTAGAGGTTCAACGCTCCATTAATGGTGATCTAAGTTCTAACACCATTTCTATGTAAATTCCTAGTTAAATCTACTAAGTTTGGAGCAAGAATCATCCTAGGAATTCTTACAATTTTCGCCAAGGTTAGATGCTCCAAGGAGGTTCCTAAATTCAACAACAACACAAGGAACAACAAGATCAAGTTAAGGTATTTTTTCCATATTGAAAATCCTAGCAAAACGCTTAATGTCATTTCCGAAAATTCAAGCTTCTAAACTAAAGTTCTCTTCATCATTTCATGAAGGAAATCTGGATCTACAATCATCTCAAGGTCTACCGAAAATTCCTTGAAAAATTCCTAAGGTAAACTCTTGTAAAACTACTCCAAATCTTGTTTATAAATTCTTGTTAGAAGTCTAACAAATGGATCTCCTAAATATATACAAGGAGGCAGAATTCTCTTCATCAAAATAGCATTTGAAGAGCTTGGAGTTCAAGGAGAAATCAAGTACAAGAATTGTCTTGATTTAAGGAGTAAGTTATAAAATTAAGGTTTATTAAGTTTAAGCTTGATTTAAGCTTCAAACTTTGGTATAAAAATTATGTAGAAGCCTTAGGAATATTAAGGCCGAAAATCATGGGTTATAATGTCAACAAAATAATTTATAACATATAAGGTAAGATTATTACCTTAAGGTATAAATATGTGTCACAAAAATTAATTAAGATGCATATATATATAAACTGAATTATCAAAGGGTTATTTGCTCTATTTTGAGTTTATAATCATTCTAAGTCATTAGCATAATTTTTGGAAGTGTTATATGGCTTATATACATTTATATGTATTTATTATAAAGTTTAAATCAAGTTTTGGAAACTATATGGTAAAATATATTAAGGCCGAGAATAAAAGATATTATTTGGCGATTTTCAAAATATATAAGTATATTAACTTATATTATAAATTTTGGGAGTATTAAAAATAGCTACAAGTATTTAAATGGCTAATTTATTAAGTTATGTGGCAAAAATGTAAATTTTGAAAAGTTTAGTGTGTTAATAATAATTGCCGAGGACCAAGGGGTTTATTTGGTATAATTATGGTATAATATAAGGTAGGATTTAATATTATGAATTTTGGTGAATTTAAATCAGTGTTTAAGTGTTAAAATACAATTTATAAAGTTTTGGGGACTATTTTGTAATTATTGAGAAGTTTGGGATAGCCGAATTACAAGTGAATTTGTGGGTATATTAAAGTATTAATTATGAAATTAAGTCTTGGTCAAAGTGTTGACCAAAACTTTGGGTTAAAATGATTTATGACATAAAATATTAAGTTTATTAAAGTTATGGGGTGAATATGTAATTTATAGAAAGTATTATGAAAAACCGAATTGGACAAGGGTGTAAATGTAATTTATAAAAATATATGGGCCATTTCGGTTATTTAAGAAAATTAAATATTAAAACTATAGTTTAAGTTAATATGTAACTTATATAAAGTTTTGAGGTTAAATTGTGAATATAAGGGAATTACATGTTAAGACCGAAAATAAATGTGGTCATTTGGTAATTTATAAAAACTAATATATTTGTTTTGCAATTTCCGAAGATGAATGGGGATAATTAATGAATTATAAAAGTTATAAGGTTATTTGGCAATTTATAAAAGTATAAGGGTTGTCTCGGTAATTAAGGAAATTAAAATAATAAAACTATGGTTTATAAGTTGATATGTAACTTACATAAAAGTTTTGGGGTTAAAATGTAATTATGGGAAGTATATATGGAAACCGAAAATTTAAAGGATTGTTTGGTAATTTATTAAAGTTGATATATTTAAATTGGTAAAGACCAGAAGTATATGGTCATTGGATGATTTACAAAGTTAATGTGCTCATTATGTAGCTACCGAATTTATAAGGTTGGTTTTGTAATTTATTAAAGAAAGGAATTAATATAATGTATTATGGTATATTATGAAGTATAATATAAGGTTTATTAAATAAAGGTGGTTATAATGAAAATAACCAAATTGTATTAGTATAAAGAATAACTGGAAACAATTATAGGATACAATATATAGTTTGTAAAATAAATGTGGGTGTAATAAAAATAACCAAAAAAATATAATATAGAGTTTATGAAATAATTGTGGTTATAATAAAGATAACCAAATTATTTGATATATGGAATAAGAGAAATAAATATGAATATACAATTGATGAGATAAAGATATACTCCCTCCGTCCTGAATTGACCGTCCTGTTTGCTTTATGGCACGTTTTTCCACTTCAATATTAAACATATAAGATAAATAATTTTATAAAACTAAAATTTGTAATATATAGTTTAACATGTAAAGAATCATATGCAAAACTTAAATTTTAAAAATTATTTTATCTTATATGTTAAAAATTGAAGTCAAACGACATGTCCAAATAGTAAACAGGACGGTCAATTCAGGACGGAGGGAGTATCTTAAATTGGAATTCATCATCACATGTGGAGATCACATAAAATAATGAACTAATGAACAATCTAGGTCCACTGTTAAATAACAGGGGGAAATAAAGAACATACAGAGTTATTATACAACGAGTATAAATGCTACAGTAACAGTACTGTAATAATTAGTGGATAGTTATATTAATTTTACCCAGTATTGAATGTTTACATAACAGCGTACGGGGAAGGACTGTTAAAGCGTGAATTGTCAAGCTAGCTGTTATCATGGTGAACGGTATGTTAATTGTGTGGTCTGAATGTCCTAAGGATTTTCCTCAGGTCCAGACGTGTGTGTTTAATTAAGGGCGATATCTATGAATTTATGTATGTTATTTTGTATACTGTATTGCTCAACACTGTTGCGTTTTAATTATACACGAACATCTTATAACTGGAAGTTTATACATCTAAACTGGAACAAGACTAACTAACCTTTAGGTATTATTGAACCTAACTGATGGTCAACTGTTATAGTCTTAATTCAAGTATTGGTTATTATACCATTGACTAATGGGCTAACTTATAAAGAGAGGAATCCAGACTATTTCGACGTTCTAGTTGCGCATTGTGATCACTACGAGAGACTTCAATGGGGAGTCACTCAAGGGAATCCATCAGCCACATACGGGGATGGCGGAAGGCACTGCCGTTGGTGCACAGGTTCGACCGGATTGGTCTTATAATTATCTAGGGCCATAAGGTCAGCTGGTATCGGTTCCATTGGAACCCTGGGGACTAACGTCCATTAATAAGTTATTAAGGGTTGTCTTGACATGCCGCCTGAGGTGGTAATTAATTGGAAAATCTTAAGTGAATGGTTTAAAGGATAAGGGTCAGGTGGCCATCTAACAAGTACAGTTTAATACGCGTATCTTCTTTGGATATTGATATGGTTTACTAATGTGTGATTATTGGTTTTGTTATGGATTGTTGAGGTGTGCTTATTGGTTAATGCAAAGGATTAATAATGTGTGGTAAATTGGTGTTATGTACTATCGTACATAGATGTTTACAGGTGGATTGTTATGTGATTGTTTAACGTGTGCAGTTATTACTGTTATCATTGTTAACCGGTATTTTATGTAATGAATCTAATATCAAGATGGCTAAAACGACTTAAGGAATCTTGATGATTTAAGACTACATTTAGCATACCAGCATTTCGATTGCTGAGCCCTTCAATGGGCCAAACATTCCAGGTTATTGAAGAAGACTCAAGCCGGAGTGCGGGACACGGGTGTAGCAGTTGTGCTTTCAACAAACACCTTTGGTTTTGTTTTGTATTGTATTAAGAAGGTTGTTGTATTCAGTTAGTTGCTCATTTTGTTGGTTTTGGTTTGTAATAATTAGAGTGCTCAGTATCTATTCATCACAGCGTGAGGAGTTATAATGTTGGAAAGAGTAAGGATGCCTTGTTACTCACAAGGGTGGGTAACGGCGTGTAACACCAAGGTAGTTAGTTTTATTTTCCGCTGCGAATTATTATTTATTATGCTACGACTTGCGACGTCATTACAGTTTAGGAGTAGGGGTGTTACAAAAAGTGGTATCAGTGCGGAGTACCGCTCTGATGAAAGATACTGAGTCAAGATCATGAGCATAGAATTTCTGGGATACGGGAAACGTTTTGAGGATTCGTGACCTAGAAAAATCTAGGAATATCTTATTGATGTTGATTAACTTTCTTTTATGTTTGTGATTGTGTATGTAAACGGTGTAGCAACCGAGTAGTAATAATAATATACTATAGATGTCGACAAGAGAAAGACCACGTGGAGGCAGCAGTGGACGCAGTGGCGAGACACCTGTAGATGTTCCGGTGGTACCAGACCTAGCAGTAGCTATGGCAGTCTTCGTGCAGCAACTAGGAGCTCGACTTACGGGAGCCATACCCCACCCGCCACAGCCCAGGGAAACCAATTGGTTGAAGAGCGTTGCAGACGCGAGAGTACCAACTTACTCAGGGGAACCAGACCCCGCCGTATTGGAGAAATTCATAGTGGAGCACCAGAAGGCGTTCAAAGCTGTTGGAGTTCCAGAAAACCAGAGGGTCGACATCGCCACGTACAACCTGAAGGACGCAGCTGACATTTAGTGGCGGTCTGCGGAGGGCCACCGTAGAGCTACACTAGACTTTGGATGGACAGCGTTTGTAGAAGTGTTACAGGAGAAGTACTACCCCAAACACCTAAAGCAGAGGAAAAGGCAGGAGATCGAGACCTTGATCCAAGGGAGTCAAACAGTTGACCAGTACTACGCATGGTTCACCAGTTTGTTGGAATGCATACCAGGAGTCGACTACTCCGACACTGTGAAGACTCAAAAGTTTAGCGGAGGAGACGCAGGAAGAAAGAAGAGAAAGAGTACTGAAGGAGATGATGGTGGAGCAACCTCTGGCGGTTACTACAAGAAGGAGAAGAAATTATGTGATGAGAAGAAGGGGCGGAAGGTTTTCCATGGTCAGAAGACGAAGGAACAGATTCCTCGTCTGACCGGCCCAGCCATTGATGCACAGCCACGGAGATCAGCACCACCTAGGAGCAATAAGCCAACCCGGCGCCATTACTACTGTAAGCGCTGTGGAAAGAATCACCCAGGCGTAGACTGCGCAGGCAGGAAGGTGAGGTGTCGCTATTGCGAGAAAGAAGGTCATAGGGAGTATGAATGTTTTTCCAATCCAGGGAGCCGAGTTTACATGGGAGCTAGAAGTTCGCAGAGAACACCAGCTATAGAAACGGGCGGACCCGGAGGAGGTCAAGCGCCGCAGACTAATACTTATACTGGAGGACCGGGAGGACAGCCATCCTCATCCGGGAGTCAGAAGGGAAAGGAGATAGTTATAGGAAGAAATACTCTGTACACAGTGGGAACTTCAGGCGCTGAAGCTAGCGCTCAGCGCGAAGCCGGTAAGCCTAGAACCTAAACTAAATGCGTAATGCTTGAATATGTGTTTATAATCAGTCGATGAGACTTGTAGGTGATTAGTAAGTATCAAAATTTAGAGAGACCTAATTTAGGTAACCTCTCACCTAATAGGATACTTCGACATTTGTTTTCCCTTATCCATGAGACTGAGGTCACCTGAGCCTATGAGCGAAGGTCGGAAATATCCAGAGGCATAATGCCAAGTACTTTGACCCGCATAATCTTATTTAAGTAATATTTAAACTCTAGATGAGCAAATAACTATGGTAAATGAATGTGGAACTTTGGGAATAGGCCTTGGAGGATTTTATATTCTAGGATATGGAAGTGGATCAAAACTTAAATTATGTATGATGGGTATGAGTAAGGATTGGGATCCACAGGCTAGGTTATATAGGGAAGTAAGAAAGGTAGATGGAACACGAGTTCCTAGTATACCCGATAGTTTCCAACTTGGTAACAGAAGTGGTCAAATTGCACAACAATTAGAAACCAACCACATACCAAACATTGAAACTAATGGAGTGTGTGAAAAAGTACAGTGAGGAATAATAAGTTAGTTTGCTTGGTTTGCCAAAGGGCGTTGTCAACTGTCCAAACTTACAGTAACTACAAAGTATGACCTGCCTAAATGACGAGCAGATGTCATGAGAAGGAATACACTAATTAATATGAAATACTTAAGACTACATGAATCGTAAAAAGGGTTTGTGAAAGACCTACACGTAAAGAGCAAACACTGAAATTTAATGGGATACCCTGGCACCGAGCTTACCGCTCAGTGCGGGACTAGAAGATTGTATAATTCCTTATTAACTTCGCGAGGAAATAGTGCGAAACCTTGAAATATGACAATAGAGAAACATAATCTCAAAATAGATAACTAAACATCCATCATGGATAAGCTCAGGTTTTTAAATACCTGAGCAAATACCAAGGGTCTCAACTAGTATCAATATATAATAGTGCTGGACTCCTAATTAATGAAGGGGAGAGAACAAACTTGAACCTATATTTTCCGAAGTCAGGAGAACTACCTAAATAGCAACACAAAATGCCACATATATACATATGATTTGGGAGGTTGTAAACCTAAAACGTTGAGGAGTGTTGATACATTTCAGAGGGATAAGTACCATTAAATATACTTACCCTATTTTGAGGCTCACGTCCTACACTATCCTTATGGTTCTAAACGGGCATATGTCTTCTATGACAGCTCAAGTTATGAATGCAAATAAAGATCGCAATAAACCAAATAAGGTTAACCCCTATGTAATATAGATTTTAATATAAACATAGTAACGAATAACACTCCTTGACACTTACAATGAAGGTAGTAAGAGTTATATTAAGAGTTTGAATTAATATATACACTAAAAGTGAGTGGAAATTAAATTTAAAAGTAGGAAAACATACCCCTTGGCTTGTAACGGGTACTCTATATGTGAACTTTCCTAACGTTATGTACTAATCTCTGTGATTCTAAATCCTCTATTTGATACACATAATCAACCTATTTTTGGAAGCCATTGAGTTTGTGGATTAACCACGTTTCTAAGAGATAGAAACAAACGATAAGCTTTGATTGTCCTGTTACCAAACCATAGAATTCAAACTGGAAACCCTTAGTTTGAAATGGCACTAAAATTAAGAGATGCTTAACCTAGGCTGAACATATGGTTCACCTGATTTATGGAGTTTAGATGAAATAAGAAAAGCCAATCTTTAAGGTGGAGGAAATAGTACTTTATGGAACTGTAATTGTTGATGGAGTTATGAAAACTTTACTTTGAGGTCTAACTGTAACTGTCTCTATTCCATGTAATGATAATCAAGTATAGGCAATAATCAAGCCCTGGTGAGTTAAATACTAGATGAGCCTTTTAAAGAGAAGAGAGTATTCTAAGGTATCCAAACCCATATCTGAATTTATTACATGTATGATAGATCTAAGAGTTAAAATGATTGATGGATATAGTTATTAGACAGTATGAGTCTAGATGCTTTAATGAGAATTTACCTTTCATGCCAAGAGGAAAAACTGGCATCCCCACTTGATGATTTGATCAAAGGAACTTAGTTCCGGAGATTAAGGAATACACTAGAGTCAAGTATAGGTTATAACAGTTATTGGAATAGTTGTATAACAATCAAAAGAAAAGGTACATGTAGTAATCACCATGTCACAAAGTTCGATAAGATTAAATTTGGAAATGGCAATTATGTGATTGTTTGATATTTGACATGGGAGGTCGAACTTGATCCTGGTCAGATCAAGGGAAAACCAAGCACAAAATGGTGTGGAAGGATAGTTCAACACTGATGCTGACCCCGTCAGAGTTGGATGATTCCTGAGACTCCTTACAAGTGGTCACAAATATTTCTATGATACGTAAGTATTTATTCTTAAATCTAATATAAAGTGTGACTAATAAGTATATGAGATGTAGAAGGTGTAAATTAAGAGTTAAGTTGTTCAAGTTACCCTAAAGAGATTAAATAGCTAAAACAACTCCGCGTATGTCGGAAAAATAGTCATTTGTGAGGAAATACTAACTATTATTATCCCATGAACCATGTTAATAAGTTAAAAAAAATGAGATCAAGAAACAATTACCTATAATAAGGGTATTCTCAAGCTAGCTTCTGAGTTATGGCCATATTGCCATCTGAAGGGAAAGATCGACTGTATGAAAAACCCAATATATTAAATGGGAACCTACCTATAAACATGGTAGAATATAAAGAATAAAAACATTATACGAATACTCACTTGAGTTGATTGAAACCGCAAGAACATGTCTAACTGAGAGGAAACTATACCTAGTTAGAAACCTTAGCGGTAACCCTACAGTGGTATACCTGATAAACAGACGATAGTAATCGTGTATATACTACCGACAATTGGTAAATCAGTCGTATCAAGAAATCTTTCTATAATATACATAAGATGCATGGCTCAACCATAGCTCATACTTTGAATTGAAAATGAAAACCGAATATGGTGACAGTAAACTCAAATACCAAAATCACAAGGTGATAACTTGAAGATCAAAGAGAGAGATTTTAAGTAAGCCCCGATATTAATACAAAACCCGAGCGCCAACGATTATAACTACAAGAGGCGATTAATGGAAGTGTGTTACACACGATAGTTTAAATAAGCCATGAGATAATATTGGCAACATACAGGATGGTAGATTACCTGCACACATACACACGGGATTCAAACAAAAAGCATACGAATGCACTATGAAACATGTCAGGAAATACATAAATTCTTGGGGGTTATACCCCGTAAACAGATAGAAGGTATATACTGATGTCCGTAGGAGAGATCTCGAGTTCATAGTAGGCGATCGAGTCTTCCTTAGAGTTTCACCTATGAAGGGAATTTTTAGATTTGGGCAGAAGGGCATGCTTAGCCGAAGTATGTAGAACCGTACCTTATTGCGGAGCGAGTGGGCCCATTAGCCTACAGATTAGATTTACCTGTTGAGCTTGGGAGAGTGCACAATGTGTTTCACATTTCTCAACTAAAGTAGTAGTGCATCACCCATTACATATCTTAGAGCCCGAGACACTCGAGCTCGATCCTACACTTAGATATGAGGAGACCCTAGTTCGCATCTTAGACGCCAAGACTAGGGAGACCAAGAACAAGACCTTTAGAATGGTCAAGGCTCTTTGGTCAAACCACGACATTGTGGAGGCGACATGGGAGTTAGAAGACTCCATGCGAGACAAGTATCCAGCACTTTTATCTTAGTTTTGTGTATACTTGTGGGGGTACGTGGGCGTAACCCTTTTTAAGGGGGGTAGAGCACCACATGCGACTTGCATATCTGCAGTCTATATTGGTTTTGTGTATGGTTATTGTGTTTAATTGTTGCGCATGTGTGCAATTGGTTGGTTAATGATATGTCCTATGTGACACTGGATGGTTATTGTTGTGTCTTATGTGACACTTGAATAGGTTATGGTTGTGTTCTATGTAACACTTGATTGTTGGTTGTTGACGTGTCCTATGTGACACTTGGTATTGGTGTGTTCTATGTAACACTTGGTTGATCTAAAAAGTACACTTATTTACTTTGCATATATTCATTACTACAATCACACAAGAGATTTACTGCCAAGGGTTTACGCCTCTGCACTCTATAGGACTGAGTGTTTTGGTATTGCACTTGTGCATTGATGACCGAGTGGGATAGCTAGGAAATTGGGACACTTATTTGCTTTACAGTATTTATCAAATTACTTATGTTGTGACTACATTGTTTGTAACAAACAAAGGATATGTGTTAATATGAATTATATACACTCAGATTACCGATGGAATATAGAGATGTCAATATAGTATTGACACCCAGGAATGATAAGTATACAGAATAGATATGAGGAACTTGATCCCATAGGATGAATAAGTATAAGTTATGACTTCGGGACGAAGTCCTTTTAAGGGGGGTAGACTGAAATACCCCTAACCTTTAAATAATTAAATAAAGGGAAATAAGGATTATTTAGGGGATTATTAAACCCTGAGAAAAATATATAAGCACTTGGGCGTTAAAACGCACCTAAACTCCTTAAGGTCAAAAACGTGCGTTAAAGCCCGACCTTAAGCTAAACAAGTTATATAAGTTATAAAACTCATATGAAGTTAATCAAGGATCATTTTATGACCTTTAAATCACAAGTCCTCAGTTAGAACTGAGTAAAAATACAATATGCCCGGGAGTTCCCTTAAGGGCCCCTAAAGGCTCGAAAGTCCCGGAAATACTTTATAAAATAAAGTAAAGCATTAAAATTCATTCTAAATGCACAATAACACTTTAATGAACATTCAATATGAAGTTCTCAAGATAAATTCTCAGTTAAAGACAAAGTACTCAAAAGTTCCCGATGAGGGCCCCATAAACCCTCGGGAGTGCCCAGGAGAGGTACCGAAGTGGCACAAACTCCTATATAAATTATTCTAAGAGTTCCTATCATCTATATTCAACATTCTAAAGAGAGTACTCGAGCTACTTTTTCAAAAATACACAAAGTGCTCGAGAGAATTTCTTAACGCTCCTTTTTGCCCCGGGAGTGTCCCGGTAGCCCGAAAATTGAGTTACGAGTTTATATAACCCCATTAAACTCAATGTAACACCTTAACATATTATTATTGACTATAAAAAATGTCAATAAATACTTGGAACTCATAGAGACTAATTATTTTATAGAAAAATCCTTAAATCACAAAAACGCACCTTCGGGTGTCACAAAAATGTGTTTTACGCAATTGCCTTGAAATTTTTGAGGAGCCACGAGTTGATAATATTAAAAGGGGATAAATTGACCATATAAATCAATTAATGCCAGTACTAAATTCATAGTACAAATGGGGGCGATTTTTGGGATAAAAAGGTACCTAAAATCAGCATTTTTACCTTAAAACTTTCACCTTTTACCATCATATAAATGTACCAATTAAATTCTGGAACCTATTACACATATTAGTATGGTCTTAGTAAAATATAATGTTACAGGAATTAATTCAAAATATAATCCCATTTGATCCCTATATCATGCGCCATTTAGGGTGTAATTAGGCTAGATTTTTACAAAAATAATGTCTTATGGTAATGTGACTCACCTAGCATATACTATATGATAATGTAGCAATATTATTCAGTCAATTGGGAGCTCATCCACCGTATGCCTACAAGGGAAAAGCAAGAAGAGATTAGTATATGTAAAAGCAAGGAATAAAATACACCAAAATAAATGCTAGATTACAATAATGTAAAGTTGCAAGAATCAAACAAAAACAGCCATGTTCTACCTATTAAGGCTGCCGATTTTCATACATAAACAAGGGGGATTATTGCTGTCTAATTGATCAAATAATACACCACCTAGCTAGCATGATTCCTTGCCTAACACAAACAAAAATCAAATGGACCCAAACAGCACTACATTGCCGATTTCATATGGGAAAAGATGAGGTTTGATTGCCTCATTAATTAGTCAAGGGAACAAGTACCTAACTAGCATAAATCTATGTCTAATATAAACTAGAGCAATTAGCCTCCAAACAGCCATATGCAGCCGTACAAACAAGGTGAATGGAGCCAATAATGACATGCTAATTGCCTTAAAAAAATCAAAAGAAAATACCTACCTATATCTACTCTTGTTTTCTTCTTTCAATTATCAAACAAAGACTTCAATTAATTCTTTCCAATCAGCCGTAAGACTAGCCAAATTAAGAGACTTTTGTAGTCAAATAAAACAAGACAAAGACATAAAATAATGACATGTGACATACCAATTATTCCCATTTTGATTCAGCCTTGTTTTGCCTTAAGACCTTACGTAACCCTTCATTTCTCTCTTGCCTTCACTTTAACCGAATGGGTAAGCTTCTACATCCTCTCTTTTCTTTCTTCATTTGCTAAGTAATTCCCTAGAGGTTCAACGCTCCATTAATGGTGATCTAAGTTCTAACACCATTTCTATGTAAATTCCTAGTTAAATCTACTAAGTCTTGGAGCAAGAATCATCCTAGGAATTCTTACAATTTTTGCCAATTAAGGTTAGATGCTCCAAGGAGGTTCCTAAATTCAACAACAACACAAGGAACAACAAGATCAAGTTAAGGTATTTTTTCCATGTTGAAAATCCTAGCAAAATGCTTAATGTCATTTCCGAAAATTCAAGCTTCTAAACTAAAGTTCTCTTCATCATTTCATGAAAGAAATCTAGATCTACAATCATCTCAAGGTCTACTCCAAATCTTGTTTATAAATTCTTGTTAGAAGTCTAACAAATGGATCTCCTAAATATATACAAGGAGGCCGAATTCTCTTCATCAAAATAGCATTTGAAGAGCTTGGAGTTCAAGGAGAAATCAAGTACAAGAATTGTCTTGATTTAAGGAGTAAGTTATAAAATTAAGGTTTATTAAGTTTAAGCTTGATTTAAGCTACAAACTTTGGTATAAAAATTATGTAGAAGCCTTAGGAATATTAAGGCCGAAAATCATAGGTTATAATGTCAAGAAAATAATTTATAACATATAAGGTAAGATTATTACCTTAAGGTATAAATATGTGTCACAAAAATTAATTAAGATGCATATATATATAAACTGGATTATCTAAGGGTTATTTGCTCTATTTTGAGTTTATAATCATTCTAAGTCATTTGCATAATTTTTGGAAGTGTTATATGGCTTATATACATTTATATGTATTTATTATAAAATTTAAATCAAGTTTTGGAAACTATATGGTAAAATATATTAAGGCCGAGAATAAAAGATATTATTTGGCGATTTTCAAAATATATAAGTATATTAACTTATATTATAAATTTTGGGAGTATTAAAAATAGCTACAAGTATTTAAATGGCTAATTTATTAAGTTATGTAGCAAAAATGTAAAATTTGAAAAGTTTAGTGTGTTAATAATAATTGCCGAGGACCAAGGGGTTTATTTGGTATAATTATGGTATAATATAAGGTAGGATTTAATATTATGAATTTTGGTGAATTTAAATAAGTGTTTAAGTGTTAAAATAACAATTTATAAAGTTTTGGGGACTATTTTGTAATTATTGAGAAGTTTGGGAGTATAGCCGAATTACAAGTGAATTTGTGGGTATATTAAAGTATTAATTATGAAATTAAGTCTTGGTCAAAGTGTTGACCAAAAACTTTGGGTTAAAATGATTTATGACATAAAATATTAAGTTTATAAAAGTTATGGGGTGAATATGTAATTTATAGAAAGTATAATGTAAAACCGAATTGGACAAGGGGTGGAAATGTAATTTATAAAAGTATATGGGCCATTTCGGTTATTTAAGAAAATTAAATATTAAAACTATAGTTATAAGTTAATATGTAACTTATATAAAGTTTTGAGGTTAAATTGTGAATATAAGGGAATTACATGTTAAGACCGAAAATAAATGTGGTCATTTGGTAATTTATAAAAACTAATATATTTGTTTTGCAATTTCCGAAGATGAATGGGGATAATTAATGAATTATAAAAGTTATAAGGTTATTTGGCAATTTATAAAAGTATAAGGGTTGTCTCGGTAATTAAGGAAATTAAAATAATAAAACTATGGTTTATAAGTTGATATGTAACTTACATAAAAGTTTTGGGGTTAAAATGTAATTATGGGAAGTATATATGGAAACCGAAAATTTAAAGGATTGTTTGGTAATTTATAAAAGTTGATATATTTAAATTAGTAAAGACCAGAAGTATATGGTCATTGGATGATTTACAAAGTTGAAGTGCTCATTATGTAGCTACCGAATTTATAAGGTTGGTTTTGTAATTTATTAAAGAAAGGAATTAATATAATGTATTATGGTATATTATGAAGTATAATATAAGGTTTATTAAATAAAGGTGGTTATAATGAAAATAACCAAATTGTATTAGTATAAAGAATAACTGGAAACAATTATAGGATACAATATACAGTTTGTAAAATAAATGTGGGTGTAATAAAAATAACCAAAAAAATACAATATAGAGTTTATGAAATAATTGTGGTTATAATAAAGATAACCAAATTATATTGATATATGGAATAAGAGAAATAAATATGGATATACAATTGATGAGATAAAGATATATCTTAAATTGGAATTCATCATCACATGTGGAGATCACATAAAATAATGAACTAATGAACAATCTAGGTCCACTGTTAAATAACAGGGGGAAATAAAGAACATACAGAGTTATTATACAACGAGTATAAATGCTACAGTAACAGTACTATAATAATTAGTGGATAGTTATATTAATTTTACCCAGTATTGCATGTTTACATAACAGCGTACTGTTAAAGCGTGAATTGTCAAGCTAGCTGTTATCACGGTGAACGGTATGTTAATTGTGTGGTCTGAATGTCCTAAGGATTTTCCTAAGGTCCAGACGTGTGTGTTTAATTAAGGGTGATATCTGCGAATTTATGTATGTTATTTTGTATACTGTATTGCTCAACACTGTTGTGTTTTAATTATACGTGAACATCTTATGACTGGAAGTTTATACATCTAAACTGGAACAAGACTAACTGACCTTTAGGTATTATTGAACCTAACTGATGGTCAACTGTTATAGTCTTAATTCAAGTATTGGTTATTATACCACTGACTAATGGGCTAACTTATAAAGAGAGGAATCCAGACTGTTTCGACGTTCTGGTTGTGCATTGTGATCACTACGAGAGACTTCAATGGGGAGTCACTCAAGGGAATCCATCAGCCACATACGGGGATGGCGGAAGGCACTGCCGTTGGTGCACAGGTTCGACCGGATCGGTCTTATATTTATCCAGGGCCATAAGGTCAGCTGGTAACGGTTCCATTGGAACCCAAGGGACTAACGTCCATTAATAAGTTATTAAGGGTTGTCTTGACATGACACCTGAGGTGGTAATTAATTGGAAAATGTTAAGTGAATGGTTTAAAGGATAAGGGCCAGGTGGCCATCTAACAAGTACAGTTTAATACGCGTATCTTGTTTGGATATTGATATGGTTTACTGATGTGTGATTATTGGTTTTGTTATGGATTGTTGAGGTGTGCTTATTGGTTAATGCTATGGATTAATAATGTGTGGTAAATTGGTGTTATGTACTATCATACATTGATGTTTACAGGTGGATTGTTATGTGATTGTTTAACGTGTGCAGTTATTACTGTTATCATTGTAAACCGGTATTTTATGTAATGAATCTAATATCAAGATGGCTAAAACGACTTAAGGAATCTTGATGATTTAAGACTACATTTAGCATACCAGCATTTCGATTGCTGAGCCCTTCAATGGTCCAAACATTCCAGGTTATTGAAGAAGACTCAAGCTGGAGTGCGGGACACGGGGGTAGCAGTTGTGTTATCAACAAACACCTTTGGTTTTGTTTTGTATTGTATTAAGGAGGTTGTTGTATTCAGTTAGTTGCTCATTTAGTTGGTTTTGGTTTGTAATAATTAGAGTGCTCAATATCTATTCGTCACAGCGTGAGGAGTTATAATGTTGGAAAGAGTAAGGACGCCTTGTTACTCACAAGGGTGGGTAACAGCGTGTAACACCAAGGTAGTTAGTTTTAATTTCCGCTGCGAATTATTATTTATTATGCTACGACTTGCGACGTCATTACAGTTTAGGAGTAGGGGTGTTACAGAAACAATTTATTAAGTAGATAAGGGTTAAACGAACACAATCGAAGTAAATAGATGGTAAAAAATAATTTATTTTCTAAGTTAATGTGTCTAACCTTAATAAATGCATATGGATATGGATTTATCAAGTGCACACTACTCTGCCGTACTGGTGTGCCCTCCTCCCGACCAGCTGATGGTGCAGGGGCTGGTCTAGTCACCTCCTTACTGCTGCACATCTGTGAGCGTATTTTGGACATCTCCTCTGCAACCAAGTGATGAAGATTCTACTTAAGCCTCTGCTCAATATCAGTAGTTATCTTCAAATGTTCCTCATAGCTGATCATCTTTCCTTCTGAGCTTTGCCTAGACCCCGGATTGCCAAAAGCTTGGCGGATACCAACTTGTCCACCAAAACCAATAGCGCGACCAGGATGACCCACCTTTCCAAGAGCACAAGAAAGGGGATCATACTGTCTGTTCGGAGTCCAAGAACCCTCAGTAACTTGAGAGTTTAACTCTTCCTATAAAACACAAAAATAACATAATTAATTAATCTACAATTACACAAACAAATATTAAACTTATGTACCAAAATTAGATACTCTCCATTTGATTTATAATAGATCTCGTGCCATCATCGTACTGAGGATTTTCCGGCGTTGAGTTTTTTGGCACTCGACTCAACTTCCAGACCTTCATCCTCCTGTCCCTAGGAGTCTCATCCGTTGGAAGCAAGCCCTTTTGCTCCCACTCTAGTACGCCCTTGGCAATACCTTTACCACCTAAATGATGTGGGTATAGATTTTTCTTCACTTTTGCATGTTGTTTTGCACGAAGAGCCTACAAATACATATATAATGTGTAAGATACAAATAAGCAAATAAATTCGCCAAAATGTATAAAACACAGCGTTGAATATTAGCTCTACCTGGTACTCCGACGTGCGATGATGCTCCACAAACTGCATCAACTGCTTCTGAGTGATGCCCTCGTACACCTCCCAGGGTGGCAGTTCATCGACTCCTTCTGCATCATCCGATTCAGGGTCTTGATACGCAGCATTATGAATGTACTTGTCAGAGAGCCAATTCCTATGGTCGTGGAACTGTCGCCCCATTTTTTTCCAGGACATCATCCTTAAGAGAAGGATCGATGCAGAAATGAGCCTACATAAACAATTAGTTAGTAATTAGTAACACAAGTAATGAGAAACTCTAAAATCATATAACATATTATCAAAAAATAACATACCTGTAGGCGCTCGAACATAGTGTCCTTCAATGATTGTGCCACTTGTTTCCATGTGTGATTTATGTCATAGTAACTCTTGACCAGGTGGCCAGAATATGCAACATAATCCTTCTTCCAATTACCGTATGGCTGGTGGAACTCATTGTACTGCACAAGCTTTGTGGGGGGCCTTTATTAGCCTTCAGTGCACGGGTAGCACCTCTCTTCTTCACCTTCTGTCCGGAGGAGGCAGCTGCTGGCTCTATGACCTGCTGTGATGGACAAGCCTCATCCTCTGGTGGTTGAGTTGTCTTCCCCTTCTTTCCTCCTCGTATGACCCATTTTGCTGGTCTCTTCTGATGAGGCTCAGCTTCTCCAATGGGCTAGTCCATAGGGTGATCAGCCACTGCAGTAAAGATAAGTTAGCCAAATTAATTGGATGAATTTATAATGTAAAGACAAATGTTGAACAAGTTAAGGAAAATATTTAACATAACATTACCATAAACCAACAAATAATCGAACGTAAAACAAATGTACAACTACTAGCACTAGCTACCTGACATAAATACTTCTATGATTTGGTGTTATTAACCCAAACACCCTCGTCATGGTCTGAGCGTGCATAAATCAAGTGGTTTTGGGTATCATCATTTAAATCCCGCAACCCTGTAGGAAACAATGTTGTTCCTTCAATCGTCTCATTCTCATCATCATCCTCATTTTCATTTTCAATCAGAACCGGTCTTCTACCTGGAAGAACAATAGACCATCGAGAGTCTTTTGTATCCTGAACATACCGCACTTGGGTCACAATCTTTTCCCATAACAAACTGATCATCCTTAAAACTGGCATGTGTGAGATCAATCAAGGTAAGCCCTCCATCGTTTTGGATTCACGTCGGTTATCCACCCATTTGCAGTGGAACACTAAAAACGAATCAATATGGTAGTTTAGCTCCCAAATGTCCTCGATAACACGGTAATACCAACTAGAGCTCCGCACTGGTTGAGAACGGTCACCGATGTGGTACTCATTGAATGTCGCTTCTATTTTTACTCCACTGTTGTGGTTTATTGATTTAGCATCTTGGCGTGCAGTGTAATAAGTATACCCACTAATGTCATACCCTTCAAATGATATAATATTAGGTTCAGGTCCTATTACTAAACATCTGATTTCTTCACTGACAACTTATGAATTTGATGACGCTTTTTTAAAGACATAATCATTGAACCATTGGACAAACGTTCGGTTTTGTTCTTTCGAAAGCCAAAGGTGGTCTGTGGTAGGATTTTGTTGTCTCAACTCATTCATATGAGTATCAAAGAAGGGTTCAACAGCCTTAAGGTGTGGTAACACAAATAGATGTGCTTGATGAATCAGTTGACGTGGTACTTGCACAATCTTTCTTCCAATGACACCTTTGCCTTTATATCTGCCGTAGTGTCTTGGTTTTGGGATACCGATTGATTCTGCTACATTCAAATAATCAGTCACAAATTCTGTGACTTCCTCAGTCACCGTTGCTTCAATTATGCTCCCTTCTGGTCGATATCTATTCCTCATTAGAATACCTATGTATCGTTCAAAAGGGTACATGTAGTGTAAGTAGACCGGACCACAATATTGGATCTCTCGAACAATGTGGACTATCAAGTGCACCATTATGTCAAAGAACGATGGTGGGAAATACATCTCCAGTTGACATAATGTGACCACAATTTCACATTGTAGATCATCGAGAGAGTTTACATCAATTACCTTGCAGCAGACAGCGTTGAAGAAGAAACACAATCTGGTTAACGCATTTCTGACATCATTAGGCAATATCCCTCAGATTGCAACTGGAAGAAGATGTAACATCAATACATGATAATCATGAGATTTCATGCCTAACAGTTTCAAATCCTTCATCGATACAATGTTCTTCCAGTTTGAAGAATATCCAGACGGTACTTTTACCGAGTGTAGACATTTGCAAAAGCTGATCTTCTCATTCTTTGAAAGTGTGTAGCACGCAGGAGGTAGGTATATTCGTCTATCATTCTCCTGTGGGTGTAACTCTTTTCTTATACCCATGGCTTGAATGTCTTTTCTCACTTTCAATCCGTCTTTCATTTTGGCGGGTATGTTCAGCAAAGTCCCACGCACTGCCTCATCAATGTTCTTTATGATGTGCATGATATCCAAATAGTGTCTGACAGACAAATAACGCCAATACGGTAGATCCCAACAGATAGAGCATTTTTTCCAAATGTTCTTTGCCAGTTTTGATGTGTTTCCAAATACGTTCACAATGTCCTTAACCTTTGCATACACTTCCTCATGAGGTCAAAGGTAACGGCCACACGAGTCTCGGCCTCACCATTGAACAGTTTCTTCTTCTTACGATATGGGTGATCTTCAGGTAGAAAATGTCGATGACACATGTAAACATTCTTACCATAATTTTGTAAACGGTCCAAACATATGTCATCCTCGCACATCGGACATGCAAATGTTCCTTTCACAGTGTATCCAGACAAGTTCCCGTATGCGGGGAAGTCATTGACCGTACAGAACAACAATGCCTTGAGCGTGAAATTTTCCCTTGCTTAAACATCATACACCACGGTTCCTTCATTCCACAGCTACTTCAAATCATCAATCAATGGGGCAAGGTATACATCAATATTATTACCTGGCTGCTTAGGGCCAGAAATCAAAAGTGATAACATTATGTACCTGTGTTTCATACACAACCACGATGAAAAATTGTAGATCACTAGTAAAACGGGCCAAGTGCTGTGTTGACTGCTTAACGTGCCGTACAGGTTCATCCTATCAGTACATAGCCCAAGCCTCAGATTCCTATCTTCACCCCTAAAATGTTCTTTGAACCATCGATTGATGTTTCTCCACTGAGGTCCATCTGCTGGATGTCTTAATTTCAAATCACTCTTTCTACCCTCTACGTGTCATCATAAGTTCTTTGCATCTTTCGAATTCGCAAACAACCGTTTGAATATGGGTATAATCGGCAATACCACAGTAGTTTAGCTGGAGGGCTTTTTTTTAACAGAGGAGGAGTACTCACCATCTTTATGCTTATACTGGGACAACGAACATTTTGGGCAATTGTCCAGATGTTCGTATTCACCCATGTACAACACACAGTTGTCTGGACACGCGTGAATTTTTTTGTACTCTACTCCCATTGGACACATCCATTTCTTTGCCTCATAGGTGGTGGTAGGGAGACCGTTCTCATCCGGTAGCATATCATGAATCAGCTCGAGGAATGTCGTGAAACTTTTGTCACTCCACCATATCTTCCCTTCAGGTTGAACAAATTCAATATAGCTGTCAATTTCGTGTGCTTAGTGCACGTAGGATACAACACCGTCTTGGATGTGTCCAACAACCTTTGATACTCATCCGGCCGGTCGACAAAATTATCCTCAACGTTATCAAACATCTCGTCTATTTGCTCATCATGATAAGTCGGCTCACTGTCATTGACTCCGGAAGCACTAGGGAGTTCCGACTCGACAGAATCAAATGTGTGGTCAGTTCTCATCCTCTTCCTATCATCAATGTACGAGGACCCGTCCTTATGACACCGCAGTCAACACAAGGACAAGGTATTTTCTCCGCCTTTGTCATGTCCTTGTGCTGCACTACCGCTTTGCAAAACTCTTTCAACATCATGTCAAAGTGATCCCCTCGATCACCGTACATCCACTCACGCTCCATACTATATTTGAAGCACAAAACGGTACGATTAATACCGTATACTCAAAATGAAAATGTTTTTGTTCCATGGATTGTATTTGTTTCTATGTATTTATACTCTAATGAAGCTTGATTGGATGTGTATTAAATAAGATAGCTAGCCTAACTCTAAGGTGTCAACCTAAATTATATACTAGCACCTATATTATCTGAACACATAATCGCAATGATCAAACAAAAAGCAAAGTTTAGTTGCTTCCTTGTACACAGAAGAGGAAACTGCAACGGTGATGGAAGAAGGTGGAAACAAGAGAGGTGGTTCACAGATCACTTAAATGTAGTTAGACCTGATAAAGAAAAAATTTAGATATTGTTATACCTATACATATACATCAAACAATATTAATTACGAAGAGATTTTGTTAAAAAAATGGCATGACCTTTGCATAATTTTACCTATCCCATGCTTATTATTAAGCAAGCATTCACCAATCATTCACCAATCATTCAACAACATAAATTTCCATCACAAATCAAACTAATACCAAATTTATTCATCAAACCAAATTTCAATAATTTGTGGAAATAAAATACAAAGTATAAAAGAGATAAAGATAAGTTAGATTATATTACCGGTTCTTCCACTCCGCTTTCAATCTACCGTGCAATGACTGGGGAGTTTCTTAAGCACTTCTCTATAGATAGAATAGAAACTCATTAGTTTATGTATGTTAATTGTTCGTAATTAGATTGCAAAATTATATATAGTAAGCTAAAAAGATTAAGAAGTAGGTTGAGTATATTACGGGTTCACAAATGAAGTGTATTCAGCCCCGTACGACTTCAATATGGTGAGCCCATTTAGTGATGTCCCTCTACAAAGACGCAACCACACAAAATGAGCAAAACACACAATTTTTTACTCAAACAATTTGTCGAGCACCTTCTGTGCACATATAATTTCATTACTTTAAAATCAAATAAAGCTAAGCAAAAAATAATACTACAAAATTAATCTACACGAGATAAAATAAAAACGCAAATAAAATTGAAAATAATAAAATTAAAACTTAGCAAGTAAATATATTCTAATTGAACTAAGAGAAAAGATAAACAAACTACATACTATTAAACCTACAGAATTAAATTTGAAAGCTAAAAAAAAGAATTATGTAAAACTAATACTAAACCAATTCAAGTAATGACAAAATAAATAAAAGAAACAAAGCAAAACGTAAAATCAAAACGAAAAGCAAAACAATCCGAATAAATCCTAAAAGTCTAAAATGAAAGCAAGTGTAATCCTAACTAATCAAATTTGGCTTAGAATTAAACAAAGTAGAAATAAAACAAGAATAAAAGAAAAGTAATGAAAAAAAACACGTAACAATTTTTTTAAAAAAAGAAAACTAAAGTAAATTGAATAAAAGGAAATATGTTTACGTAAGTCTATCTAATCCAATTCAAGTAACCAGTAAAAAGTAAAAATCAATAACAAAGGCACAACTACACAAAATGAGCAAAAAAATCACAATTTTTCACTCAAACATTTAGTCGAGCACCTTGTGTGCACATATAATTTCACTTCTTTAATACTACATATATACACAAATTTCACACACTCCACTAACTCAATCATCCACATTCACATTCAACCTCACTTTCAACAATAATCACAATAAATCCATAATTTTAGGTCAAAATCAAACTTACCTTGGACTTCTCTTGCACTGCGACTTGCTGCTATTGCTGTTTCCAAGCAGAGGATGGTTGGGTGGCGACGGTAACTGACAGCGACAAAGACGGCGGCGATGACGGCAGACGCAGCGAACGAATGCAACGGTGGAGATAGCGGCACGACGGTGTCGAAATCGTCTCTTCAGTCGCACAACAACAGTAGTTTGAAGGAGGGAAAGATAGATTCGGGTGAAATGCGACGAATTGGCCAAAGGGGAGATAATAAAAGACCTATTTCGACGGTTCCTAAGTAGAAACCGCCGACGACCTGTTTCGGCGGTTTCTAAGTAGAAACTGCCGAAATAGGTGGTCGATATTTTAAAAAATAATAAAACAGGCCTATTTCGGCGGTTCTGAAGTAGAAACCGCCGAAATAGGTCCTCAATTTAAAAAATAAATAAAAAAAAGACCTATTTCGGCGGTTGCTACGTAAGAACCGTCGCAATTGGTACCTGATCGTTTTCAGAAAGCGCCCTATTTATGCGATTGTTGTACAACCACTGAAATAGGGGCGTTGAAATAGACCATTTTTGTACTAGTGAGAGTATAACAGACCAACTCAATTAATGTCTTGATTAACTTCCTTCAGTAAGTCCTTGTCTTTATAACTTTCAACTTCCAATTAATGTCTTTATTAAGTTAGTTTTGTAACTCCTGTCTTTATAACTTTCAACTTCTATTTTCTTTCACTTTCTGTCACAATTGTATATATATAGAGTACCTTCTCTATGCATTACACACATCCAAAAATGCGAATGAGAATGAGTATCTTTCATAACAAATTTATCTTACTTTTCTATTAGTATATTTTTGTAACACCCGTACTTGCTAAAAACCGGTGAATCCGTAAATTTAGTTAGCTGAAGAGAATTTGAAATGATTACTAGCATTTCAAACACAAACGGTTAAATTACCCTAATCTCTCCTCTTAATTTTAGTTACTTTATATACTGCCACTGCCGCTCTGACCTGAAAATTTTCCACAAAAATTATGAAATCTAAGATGGGCATGCGCTACTGTTTTCTTCTATAAGAACAGAGTATTGAGTGTGTGGTTGTTGTCTCCTGGACTGTTGCTGCTACTTTCATTTGCCCACATTTGGTTGCATTCTAAAGGTGCATGCGCTGCCCCCTGTTGCTTCTATATCTACAAGGCGAGGTTTTCTGTCTCTTTATTCTACAATTGAGGTGTATGCGCTACCGCTTCTCCTAATCTATAAGGTTTTGTTGCTAATGTTTTTGTCCACTGCTATTTATTTGATTGCTACTTGCTAGTGTTTTTTCCAATGACTCGTAGGTCTTTGACAAAAACAGAGCATAATATTGCTATGATTGGTGTAGAAGAAAGCAGTAACCGACATTCGGATTATATATTTAAAATATAAACTAAAATTAAATTAGACATTTTAAAATTTAAATTAAAAATACACATATAGACTATAGAGAATATATATTTATAGACTTTTATACGTTGCAATGCAATAGAAGAACATAAATGATATGTACGTACGTAGTACCAACTTAAATAACGTCAAATTTGTTGTGATTTTTGTTTCATGATTTGAGAATTATACTAATTTACTATTGTAGTTATTGTTTTTATTTTGCACGAGCTATAGTTTATCATTTTAATCTATATGCGCTCTAGTTATTATTTTATTTTATATGAATTTTTTAATTATTTAAATAATCATACATGCTCAAATTACATTAAGTGATTGAAAAAATTATTTACAGTTTTTTATAATTGCACAACATGAGTAAAAAGAGAGATATAGCCTGGAGTCATGTTGATGAACTCGAAGAAGATGGTAAAATGTTACTTTGTTGTCGTTATTGTGAGAACAAATACAGAGGTGGAGTTTTGAATTACATCTACCTGGTGTACAGAGAGATATTGCATCATGCGATAGTCCCATCGTTCGTGAAACAAGATATAAGAGAAATTCTTCAAGAAACTGAAAAGGCAATGAAAACTAATCAATTGCTTAGGAAGGAAAACATTGATCGTTGCACTACCTTAAGTGATACATTTGTGGATTCAATGGGTGAAAGAAGTGTGTTGGAAAATATAAGGAAAAAGGAGGTCTAATGAATTTTTTTGTAGCTACCCATCTTAGAGTCGATAATGAAAGTTAGATGATGGGTGAGAGAAACCAAAAAGGTTACATGAAGCTTCTAAGTTTGTGGATGAGGTAAGGAAAACATGGACAGAAACAGGTCTGTCTATTTTATCTGATAGGTGGAAAGACTAGAGGGGTTGACAATTGATTAACTTTGTTGTGAACAACCCTTACGAGAATGTATGTTTACGTTCAATTGATGCAAGTAATATCGTGAAAGATGATAATTTGATGTGCAACTTGCTTAATGAGGTTGTGGAGGAAGTGGGTAAACATTTTGTTCTCCAAGTGGTAACTGATAATGCTTTGAATTACAAGAAAGTTGGGCAACTATTGATAGAGAAGAGAAAGAGATTGTGGTGGACTCATGTGCTGCTCAGTGCTCACTGTATGGATCTAATCTTAATCTTAGAAGTCAATGGAAAATTACCTGAACATAAAGCTGCATTGACAAAGGCTAAGAAGCTCATCATTAATTTTTTTATGTTATACTATAACCATAGTACAAACTTTCTACTATTTCTACTATGGTTATAGTATAACATAAAAGCTGTCACTTATTGTGCATAGAAGCTGTCACTTATTGCTATCATTTGTTTCTTGATTGCAATAAGTGACAACTTTTATGCACAATAAGTGTCAGCTTTTATGTTATACTATAACCATAGTAGAAAACTTTCTACTATGGTTATAGTATAACATAAAAGCTGTAACTTATTGTGCATAAAAGCTGTCACTTATTGCTATCATTTGTTAAAGACGCTTAACATGCAAACTCGGGGGGATCCTACGGGGGAATCTCTCAATCTTTTTAATTGCCAAAGGACCTTCATCTAGTTTTTTTTAAAAGATACGATGCACCCCACATCAACAGTGTGTGGCTAGTATTCCAATTGACTGCATGCAATTTACAGACAGTCATGTCCAAGTGTTTAAAGATTTCTCAGACCTATCGATGTTCAAAACTGAAAGAAGATGTGAATCCAATCGAAACTAGAGATGGAGAAGTGCCTAGCTTCTCCATCTCCATCTCCATCTCCATCCATAAGTCATGAAACTCATCAACCGGGTGATCTGGTACCACTTTATCTTCATATAGTCCCCCATGCCACCATATAATCGACTAGTTTCCTCTTCTCCTCCTCATATAACTATTCTAGAAAACCGTTTTCTTCATTCAAGGTCATGAACTGGGCCAGTAATTCGTTAATCGCCACCGGACTCTACTTCGTGGCAGCCTCACTTAACTTTTTAGCCAATTTCTTCAACATCTCTGTTTCTGAGTTCTCATTCATCCTTTCATCTGTATCTGCCTCTGTCTCTTTTGTATCATGCTTTTCTTCTTCTGTCTCTTTTGTATCAGTAGAAGAATCATCATGATCGTTGGTACTTTGATCTTCAACAGAGGCAGCAACTGTCTTCATCGGCCAAATTTGCCTAGCTTTTTATCCGATTTTCTCTATGATGTTTCTGAAGGTCAATACCACTCGGTCTCTACTGATCTAGGAATTTCACATTATTCAGCTGTGTCATCCCCAAAGTTTTTAGTGTTGTCCACTTCTGATTGTTCGATCTACTGAAGCTTCCACAGCATATATACTAGTCAGAGGTGACTAAAGGAAAAGGAGAGAAGGAAGGTCGTGAAGGAAAATAAAGTTGGTGGCCCGTCCGAGTTCAATTTTTTTCAAACAGGTTGATGACGATCGAAGGTGCATAGGCGCTAGCCAAAAAATGTAGAGGGATACTAAATAATAACTACAAGAAATTAAGAAGCTGTAAGTAGAGGTCTCTAATATGGCCAATGGTGGTCATATAGATTTCTAAAACATTAGAGGGTTAATTGGAATGCCTAGCTTGACCGGATAACAAATCTGAGAAGAATGTGAAGGAACTTAAAAGTTTGATGTTGGTATTGGTAGAAACGTAGATAAACTTCTGGGTGGATGTTAAGGTAAAAGCAATATGGGGAAGGGGACGTTAGGCAAGCTGACCATGCCGTAATGCTATGTCTTTGTAATTAATTAATACACCCTATAGTCATCTAATATTTGCACCCTAGGTTATACTATAATATAATATAACATTAATACCCTATAGTCATCTAACCAAATTAATTTTGCCATAACTACGTGGCTATATTTTTATGCATGCCGAAACACATTATATTTGACGCATAATAAACACATTAATTCCCAAGTCCATTGTACAACCAGCAAGTAAAAATAAACACGTAGTACAAAGAGATGCGCGCGACAGTTTGGTTTGCATGCAAAATTATTCCCAAACACACGTACACTTTATTCACGCCTTTAATCCCAAACAAACAGAGTATATATGTTCCTGATTAACAAGTTTGGTTTACAAAATTACTTTATAGCATAATAGAGGCGATAAAAATCCGCACACAGTACAACAATAGATGCGCACCACACAGTTTGGTTTTCATCCAAAATTATTCCCAAACACACACTTTATTTCATCACGCCTTTCAATTCCAAACAAATAGAGCATGTATGTTCCTGATTAACAATTTGGTTTGCAAAATTACCTCATCAGCAAAAGAATAGAGGTGATAGATCTAGCGCGCATGTATGTTCCTTTCGCTAGTTGGGGTTGTAAAATATTTCTAGGTAGAGTGAATCCAGAGGCGGCGTGCGTGCGACAGGGCATGTATGCCCTGTTCGTGCGATTTTACAAAAATTAATTACCGATCAAAAGAGTATATGAAAAATAAGGATAGGCATATATATATATGTATACCTGTTCGCAGATTGAGTGCAAAATTACCGATAGCAAGAGGCGCCGATCGATATCGACGCATGCATGTGGCCTGCCTTCATCACCAGTTTGGCCGGGTTGCAGAGAATAGAAGATAGAATATTGAAGATGGCGAGCGCAGTATCGGGAGAAAGAAAGATAAGAGGCGCCGCGGCTGCAATGGTAATTTCAGGGCTCAGTGGTTTCGATTGAGAAGAGAGCTTAGTGTTTACAGAGAGCGGGGTTTACAGAGAGTGGGTAGGGGAATAGTCGCGATTTGATTGATGAGAAGACTGGGCGGGAGGGCGAAAAGTGTTTATAATTTAGGTAACATAAAGAACGCTTCACTTAAGAAGCGTTATTTATGCTGACCATAAGTAGCATAAAGAACGCTTCTTAACTGAAGCGTTTTTTTATGTTATCACGCCCAAAGACATAAAAAAACGCTTCCTTTGTGAAGCGTTTTTTATACGTATCTCTTAAAGAACGATTATTTACAAAATGTTGTTTTTGTTTTGGGCGCGATAACATAAACAACGCTTTGTAAGCAAAGCGTTTATTAAGATGTCCGGCCTATGATAAAAAAACGATTTGCAATATAACCGTTTTTAAAGGGGAGTTGTTTATTCTTTTTTTCCATTCTGGATTTAGTCTTGCTCAAATTCTAGCTGTTACAAACCTTTGCAGCTTATTTTTCTTTCAAAGATATGAACCAGATAACTAATTCTAATGGCAGTCGAAGCTAATTGTTAACAAACAAGTATAAGAACAGCAGAGTCAGAGTGCTTTAATTCCACATTTTTTTTGAAGAAAAATATCCTTAAGCTTGAGTAAAATTGTGAATGGCTTTTTCTATAGAGAAAAAAATATGATTACAGTTTTGCGCGATATAGCATTCCCATTAAAATTTAATAGATGTCGGAGGTCCCTGTTTCTCAGCAGGCTAAAAACAACAAGAATAACTACTTATCACTATCAGTTTAGATAGTTTGGTGTACAAGAAAAAAAAGAATTGAAGGGTCAAACCGATGGAATGTTAAGATATTAGAGTATGTTTGCTGTTAACATCTGTTAGGTTTTAATTAATTATGTTGTTACCGTTAGGAAAAGGGTTATTAAGCCGAGTTGTATTTAAGTAGTAGGCTTGGCTCATTTCGGTTTAACTTGACTGGTTTTTTGTTTTGTACTCTCAGTTGTATTTCTTTAAGCTTTCCACTTTAGCTTTTATCTTCTCTGTAAAGCCTTCCACGTGAGTAAGATTAGTGCAATAAAGAAATTCCTTTTCATCAGTAAATTCATTCTTTCTGTCTTCTTGTTTCTTGCGGTGAGTTCAAGCTGCTGGGTGTGAGAGATTGTTTCATGGTATCAGAGCTGGGAAATCTTCCCCTCTCTCTCGTAGTAACCCTCGCGCGATTTGCCTCACCAAGAATGTCTGGGATGGACGACGGGAAAGATGAAGGCAAGAAGAACGATGAACACGTCAAAGGGCCAGACGACGACGGGTCGAAGGACGATAGCACAATCTCGGCGGGAGATCCTTTATACCTAAGCAACGGAGATCAACCGGGAGTACCAATCGCCAGCAAGTTCACTGGAACGGGTTTTCCGACATGGAAACAGCATGTCGATATTGCCCTTGGGGCCAAGAACAAAATGGGTCTTCTAGACGGCACGCTCACTCGACCAATAGAACCGGCGTCGAAAATCCAAGCTTGGGACCGATGCAATAAGATGGTCATGTCGTGGATTCTTTGCAGTCTGGAGAAAACTATCGCCGACACTATTATATTTCGAACGACGGCGGCTCGAATGTGGAAGGATTTGTGCGCGCGTTATTGACACAGTGACGCCACCAGAATTTACCAATTGGAGCAACAACTCAGCGGGGTAACGCAGGGCAACAACACAATTGGTCAATACTTCAACCAAATCCAAGGAATTTGGGACAAAATCGACTCTACGGAAGTCATTCCCGTCTGTAGTTGCGAAGCGGCAGATCTGTTTAAGGATTACATCCGGAAGCAAAGAGTCATAAAATTCTTGATGGGCCTCAACGAGAGATATGCTGTAGTACGGGGCAACATCCTAATGATCAATCCGCTGCCAGACATGGAGAAGGTCTTTGCGTTGCTGATCCAAGAAGAACGACAAAAGGACATTACTGCATCCGGTGGTTCTTCAACACAAGCTGACGGGTCTTCCATGTCTTTCGCCGTTGACCTAGCACGACGACAAAACCCTAGGAACCAGACACCAGTTCCAGCAAGGCGTAACCAAACAGTCTGCGCTTATTGCGGGAAGGCCGGGCACAACGAGGATAAGTGCTATCAGAAACATGGCTTTCCCCAAGGATGGCGAACCTACAAACCGAGAAGACCCATAGCCAGTAACTTTGTGGGTGAAGGAAAGCAAGCCGATGTAGAGCAAGATCCGCTTGGAGGAAAGCTGTCGAAGGAGCAAATTTCTCAGCTTCTTGCATACATTAGCCGATCTCAGGTGACCACAAGTGACACGGCACCGACTCAAGAAGAGGAACCGAGGTGTGGCTTTGTCGGTAACTCTCCTAAACCCTATTCTTACCCTGAAAATCGAACATCTGATGATAATTATAGGACTCAAAGTATGAGCTTGAATCTGAATGCTAATCGACATGGTTTTCTGGATAAGTTAACCTGGATTCTTGATTCCGGGGCGACTGATCACATGTGTTGCGATTTATCCTTGTTTAGTCACTATCATATTCTAGATCAAGCTCATAGGATTGGGATGCCTGACGGACATCCTCAGTATGTTAGAATAGTGGGGATGGTCAGAGTAAATTCGCTAATTATCTTAAACAATGTTCTTTTTGTCCCAAGGTTTAAGTTTAATCTCATAGCTATCAGCAAACTGACCAATGATCTATCTGGAAAGGTGTATTTTGATTCTGGTTATTGTGTATATCAGGCCTCTAGATTGAAGAATGAGGTGCAAATCGGTTTTCTCCACAAGGGTCTGTATGTTCTTGATAATCATTGTGACAGAAGAGGAATAGCCAGCAATTTAGTCAACAAAGTTCACTCTGGAAGTGTAGGAAGAAGTCTAGATCCCAGTTTTGATATTAACGACTTGTGTTCTCTTTGGCATTTTAGATTAGGGCACCTACCCAAGAAGAAACTAGTTCACCTAGATCTTATAAAGGGAGAGGGGGCAAGTCATTTCATTTGTGAGCATTGTCATAGGGCCAAAACCAAAGGCCACAGATTACCATTTGGAAACAGCAATAAAAGATCTCAGGAAGTTTTTGACTTGATACATGTAGACCTATGGGGTCCCTATTCTCAAAAATCATATGATGGTTTTCAGTTTTTCCTCACCATATTTGATGATAAAAGCAGGGCAACTTGGGTCCATTTATGTATGAATAAGTCTGAATCTTTTCAGATTATAGCTGAGTTTCTAGAAATGACCGAGAGGCCGTTTAATAAGAAAGTCAAATGCATCAGATCTGATAATGCATATGAACTTGGGAGTTCTAAGTTTGTGACAGATTTTTTGAGAAAGAAGGGTATAAAACACCAAACATCTTGTCCTCACACTCCACAACAAAATGGTGTTGTGGAGCGAAAACGTAGGCATATAATTGAAACAGCAAGGGCTTTAAAGTTTCATTCAGGTCTCCCAAAAAGGTTTTGGACTGAAAGTGTTTTTCTGCTACCTTTTTAATTAACAGAATGCCTCTTTCTTCTCTGGGAGGTCAAACTCCTTTCGAAATTGTTTTTGGAAGCAAACCAGATTACAGTTTTTTAGGTGCTTTGGATGCTTGTGTTTTGCTAAGATTAATTCCAATCAATATGACAAATTCTCTTCTAGATGTGTCAAGGGTATTCTTTTAGGCAACTCTCCTAATAAGAAGGGGTACAAGATATATGATTTGGATAACGAAAGAGTCATTCATAACAGAGATGTACTGTTCCATGAAGGTGTTTATCCTTTCAAGAATTCAGAACAGTGTAAGAATATAGAGTCTAGCAGGAAAACAGATAGTGTTCCCACTGTCAGCTTTGAGAATAATGATGTTTTGACTGTGCCTGTTGAGTTCTTTGAGGAAGAATTGCAGGAAACAGGTGCAGACCCCCCAATTCGAATGGAAACCCAGACAGATGACAGGGAGGAGAACATTCAAGAAGCAACAGAAGATTTGCATGAGGAAACTCAACTTTCAGATCAGACCAGTCAGAGATGCTCACAGAGGGAGAGGCGCAGACCTGCTTATCTAGAGGAGTATGAAGTTGGCCAAGTCTCGAAGGACACAAAAGGGAAGTTCTCTCTTGATTGTTTTTCCAGCATTTTGTCTGATCGAATAAGTGTTGCTGCTAACATGATAGTAGACCAGAACTATGAATGTTTAAATGAATCTGACCTGATTTCTACTGATGATAGTGATAGTTTAATTTCCTCTGTGTGTCCTCTGAAAACAATCTGTCTATCTGGAAATAATGAGGGAGAAATTAAGGAAGTTGAGCCTAACTGTTATAAACAGGCAATAAAGGAAACTAGATGGAGAGATGCCATGAGAGAGGAGTTTAAGGCCTTAGATAAGAATCAGACATGGGTTTTAGTTGATTTACCAAGAGGTAAGAGACCAGTGAAATGCAAATGGGTATACAAATGCAAGTACAAGGCAGATGGAAGTCTAGAAAGGTGTAAGGCCAGGTTAGTGGCAAAAGGTTTTACACAGAAACATGGCATAGACTATCAGGAAACATTCTCACCAGTTGTCAAGTTCACCACTATAAGAGCTTTGGTTATCATTGCTGCTAAGAAAAATTGGATAGTTAACCAACTAGATGTGAATAATGCTTTTTTGCATGGTGAATTAGAGGAAGAGGTTTATATGGAGGTGCCTGAAGGCTATGAAGTGCATGATACTAATAAAGTTTGCTTGCTGAAAAAGTCACTTTATGGTCTGAAGCAAGCTTCGAGACAGTGGCATCAAAAACTTAGCAGCTTCCTCAAAGGTCTAGGTTTCACACAATCTATGAATGACTATTCTCTTTTTACTAATAAGTGCAATGACGGAGTTTGTTTGCTTGTGGTTTATGTTGATGATGTGCTTTTAACTGGTGACAATCTTCCTCTGATAAAGAAGGTAAAGGAAAGTCTAAACAACAGATTTCAGATCAAGGACTTGGGAAATCTGTCGTTTTTCCTTGGAATGAATTTTCTTTACACACCTCAGGGTATAGTACTAACCCAAAGAAACTATGCAGAGAGTCTTGTTAAAGAGTTTGGTTGTTTTAACAAAAATAAATCGGTTGTTGGCCCTCTGGAATTAAATAGAAAGTTGCACAGAGATCAAGGAAGACCTTTAGAAGATTCTTCTGTTTATAGGAGATTGGTAGGAAGGTTGAGCTATTTGTCACATAGTCGACCAGATCTTTGTTTTTCCATTCAGGTCTTGAGCCAGTTTCTTGAAAGGCCAACTGATATACATTTTGATGCAGCCTTACACACTGTTAGTTATGTTTCAGGCACTTTAAACCATGGACTGTTGTTCAACCAGAAAGACCACTTTGATCTTGTTGCGTTTTGCGATGCGGACTGGGCAAGCTGCCCAAACACACGAAGGTCTGTAAGTGGATATTTCATTCAGCTGGGAGGCAGTCCACTGTCCTGGAAATCAAAGAAGCAGACCACAGTTGCATTATCTTCAGCAGAGTCAGAGTACCGCGCCATGAGACAGGTGACTGCAGAGATTTCCTGGTTGACAAGGCTGCTGTTCGAGCTTGGCATAGAAGACATCAAGCCAGTCCCGATCAGATCTGATAGCCAGTCAGCAATTTATGTTGCTAGGAATCCGATATTACACGAGCGCACCAAACATGTGGAGTTGGATATACATTATGTGCGACAACAGATACAGGAAGGCTTGATTTGTCTACATTTTACACCTTCAAATTCGCAACTCGCAGATTTGTTAACCAAGGTTTTGCCAGGAAGGAGTTATCCTGAGATTTTGCAGCAGTTAGGTGTTTCAAACCATACATGATATGTATGTTTCGAGGGGGCATGTTAAGATATTAGAGTATGTTTGCTGTTAACATCTGTTAGGTTTTAATTAATTGTGTTGTTACCGTTAGGAAAAGGGTTATTAAGCCGAGTTGTATTTAAGTAGTAGGCTTGGCTCATTTCGGTTTAACTTGACTGGTTTTTTGTTTTGTACTCTCAGTTGTATTTCTTTAAGCTTTCCACTTTAGCTTTTATCTTCTCTGTAAAGCCTTCCACGTGAGTAAGATTAGTGCAATAAAGAAATTCCTTTTCATCAGTAAATTCATTCTTTCTGTCTTCTTGTTTCTTGCGGTGAGTTCAAGCTGCTGGGTTTGAGAGATTGTTTCATGGAAAGGGGATTGCTCATTCAGACAGATTTCTAGTGCAGGCTGGAGTTTAGGCTTATTGTGTTCATGCTGTTTATCAAATTCAATTATAACATGTAGATTCTCCAACAGATTTCCAAATTGATGGGGAGAGCAGCGGTGACACAATTAGACGACTAATATATGCCGGTGATGATGGCCGAAATTGGTGACAGCAAGTTTGAACGCCACCCTCGCAAAGACTAAACAACAGAAAGAGCAATTAGTGGACAATTTAATTGGTGCTAGTGATGATCGCCGAAATCAGTGCATCTAGTTTAAATGACAGCCTCGCAACAAAGAGAGAGCAGTGAACAGCAGCGGGAAACCAAGGAAATCGTGGGAGGGAGAGGGAATTTTTGTTTATCCTTTTTTTAGGGCTGGTAGGGTACTATATAAATGTTTTTAACATCGGTTATGAATTAACTGATGCTATTTTATCTTTATTAAATCGGTTTATTTATAATCAGATGTTTAAATATATATTTTTTGGTTTTAGACATCTGTTATAAAAAAAGTCGGATTCTAAAAAGTGAGGAACATTTCTAGTATGAGGTATTTTTAGTAACATATGTGCTGGATTATAGATGAAATATACTATGCTCTATTGTTCGTTTATGCCCGAGATACAAAACACTATAGCATTTGGTAATATAAATGACATATGTTTTAGAATATCAAAGGCATCAGTTGTATAGGAACAGATGCCTAAAGGTTGATGCCCCTGATATTTTTTCATCTAGTGGCATGCAATAGAAAGGATAAAACCTTCAACTGAGAAAGTAGCCAAAAATATTATCTTCAATTCCGTTGTTTGTTTCTGCCTGATAATTCTATGTCTAAAAAAAGCATCTATTTCGGCACCGATATAGGTGCCTTTCTATAGACAAAGAATTTTCAGAGGCACCTATTTCAGCTGTTGTAACCTATTTCAGCGGTTGTTTTTATAACCGCCAAAATAAGGGCACCGAAATAGGTATTTTTTTGTACTAGTAAATTCACCCATTGTGACAAGCCACGGTTAAAAGAGCATGAATTGTGGTCATATTAACTACTAGTAAGACGGTCTCATGATAGTCTAACCCATGGTGTTGAGTGAAGCCTTTCACCACAAACGTGCTTTATAATGCTCAAGACTGCCATCAGATTTGAGTTTAATCTTGCAAACCCATTTGCAATCGATAGTTTTCTTACATTTGGGTAAATCAACAATCTCCCAAGTCTTGGTGCCCTCGAGGGCCTTTAGTTCATTCTACATAGCCTCTCCAATGTGCAGAGACAACCGCTTCGTTATATGACTGTGGCTGCTCTTCTTTCATAATGTGATCAAAAGAGGCATGAAAAGCGGTTATAATGAATGCATAAGAAACTCCGGGCCTAGTATTTGTCCGACTTTGACACATTTCTAACAAATTTTCATTTCTCATTGTAAAATAAACACAGGCACCAAAAATCTCTTGGAAATGAGAAGAACAAACATAATCATCAAGATACCCTGGCCGACAACTTTCTCGACTAAAGTGTCGAAGACCATCTTTTGACTCACTGACATGATTTAGCTCATCCACCACTGATGATTGTAAAGTTTCACTCAGAGAATCACCAGTGACACCATCATCATGAGAAGAAGCACAAAAGGGATCAGACTATCAAGTTCCCAATCTAGAAAGATCTGATCCGAAGAATTATTATCAGGGGAACTCGTAGACGAAACTAAGTCCTTTGTGAAAGGAAAAGAAATAGAATCAAACTTCACATCCCGAAAAACTACAACCTGTCGGGTATCTAGGCTGAATAATTTATGTCCCTTCTTCCTGGGTTCTTCACCCAAATGTACACAAGCCTCTACCCTCGAACTAAACTTGTCACCCTTATCACCAACGAGAGTTCTGTAACATAAACAACCAAAGGGTCGTATATCATCATAACAATGTTTTGTCTTGTAAAGGGATTCAAACGGAGTCTTCCCCTTTATAGCTTTGGTGGGCAGCCGATTAATAAGATAGGCAATATATAATATACACTTGCCCCAAAGAGCAAGAGGAACATTGGTTTGAAAGAACATGGCTCGTGTTCTTTCCAAAAGGTACTTGTGCTTTCACTCAACAACCGCATTTTATTGTGGAGTATAAGCACAAGTAGTTTGATGAATGATGCCTTGATGTGCAAAGAAAGTGTTTCCCTCATTGGAACATCCCAACTCTGTTGCATTATCAGTTCATAACACTTTCACCCTTGTTTCAAATCGCTGCTCAACCAATTAACGAAATTAAACACTTGATGGCCTCCATAGCATCACTCTTATGTTTTAAGAGTTTAACCCAAGTGATTCTGCTATAATCATCCACGAAACAAATAAAATATCGAAATCCATTGTAAATAGTGGTGCTGAAAGGCCCGAAACATCAGGTATGAATTAACTAAAAAAATTTATTTTTAATTTCAGAATGCCCAAAAGAAAGTCGCTGATACCTATTACCAATATCACACACAAAATCTTTCGAAACATCATTAGATTTTATTAAACCCAACATTACAAGTTTCTGATATGGAACATGCCCTGGTTTAACATGAACCTCATCTACTTTCGTACTTATTTTGCAAGAAAAACTTAAACTATGTCTTGGTTTATCTAACGGTAACTGTTGTCTTGTTGAAGCCTCCCGAAACCAAACACGTGCTCGCTCCTTTTCAAGGATATATAATCCTTCTTGATCAGCACTGATCTCCTCAGATTTCTTTGAAATAAGGTCCTGAGCAAAACACTTTTGAGCATCAAATACCAAAGAGTGGGTAAATTGTTTTATCATCCTCCGTACTGATACCAAATTGAACAAGAACCAGGAACAAACAAAACTTCTTTGAGCCAAAATTTCTTTCCTAATTTGACATCTCCAACCGTGATAACCTGTTGTGGTCTACCATTAGGGAAAACAACCATTCTCGGATACGACAAGGCTCTCAAATTTCTAAATAATTCTTTGACACCCGACATGTGATCCGTCGCTCCTGTATCCAATATCCACTTTCTAGAAAACATCTAAGTGGCGTGTGGATTATTACTCAGCAAACAAAAACGATTAAGAAAGGAGTTGTCACACCTTTCTTTCTTCTTCTCAGAATCGTATCATGTCCATGAAGATCATAACAGTCATCAACCCGATGTCCTGTTTTCTTGAACTGAGTACACTTAAGCCGCTGAAAACATTCTTCAGTAACATGACCAACCTTCTTACAAAGGCTACGTGTTTTCTTCTTTTTATCTTCGGTTGATTTAGCATCTCCACCACATTTAGGGAAACGTGCGACGTTGACAAGATTAACACTACAAAGAGATAATGCTTGGGTGTTACCTTCTTTTTCTCTCTGGTCCTCTTCTTGTATTACTAAGGGAAACGCACGTTCGAGAGTTGGTGGGTTACTCATGGCTAGAATCAGCCCTCTTATGTGAACATAATTATTATTCAGCCCCATCAGGAAATGAACAAGGCGATCAAGATCTGTCCTTCTCCGCTCATCTTCCCTTGCAGCACAAGTACACTCTGATATCGGATAAGCTAGGTCCAATGCAGCCCACAAACTCCTAAGCTTAATGAAATAAACTGTAACGAAATCTTCTCCCTGCTTCAGATTACCCAACTCCTTTTTCAAATTATGGATCATGGCCCAATTTTTATTGCTCAAACCGTTGGTAGAGTGAATCCCAAATTTTTTTAGGATTGCGACAGAGCATAACACTTTGTGCTACATATGGCTCAAGCGTAGAAACTAACCAGGGACCTGGAGCGTGTCCAAGCGGTAACTCGACTTGGCTGATCATTTGTCGGTCTATCGCCAACACAACAAAATTTGTTTTTAGCCATAAGCACATTCTCCATTGTCCACTTCAGGTTTGAAATCCAATGCCATTGAATTGAGACGCCAGAACCTGTCCCGGCTGCTCATAAGGATGGACACAGATCGGATCTCCCTGATCTATGGTGCTATTATTTTGCGAAAAAGAGGCAGGTGTTTTGTTTCCATCATCTGCCATCTTAATCAAGACCTTACTTGCTCTGATAGAAATGATATAAATTTGATAGAAACTTAATACAAAGAAGATAAAAGAATTGATAGAAATTTGATAAAGAAGAAGAGATTTTTTTTGTATTTCAGATGTTGTTTTGTTGTTTATGACAGACTCCCCTATTTATAACCCAAGGGAAGACAAATCGAAACCTTTACATATGCCCACTTGATAAAAAAATTGTCTAATAATGAAGACTCTACATATACTAGATTAATATTTTGATACACTTAAGGAACTGACGAAACTGCAAGAACACTAAATTGACGAACTTTAAGATATCGATGAAATTGATGAAACTTAAGAAACTGAATAAACTAACAAAACCGAAGAAACTTAAGAAACTGAATAAACTAACCAAACTGACAAAACTTAAGAACACACATTATTCAAACACCCCTGAAGTACGTTTTCTTTTTCGAATAAAAAAACTAATTTTCACATGCCATTTTTTCCTTTATTTGGGTAATTTGGTATATCAATGCATCCCCCATTCGCCACTTTTTTAATCTTTCATCTACTGATATCAGTCAGAAGATGGGGAGTCACTGTATTCATGTGTAATTCTCGACCTGGGTGAAACTTTGAATAATTCATTGAAAATCGGTCCATGTGTGATAGAGTAAGTAACCGTATAAAGTAGTAATCTCTTGCCATAGATATGTGCAAATCTTGTCGACATAAAAGTATCAAGTTGCATGATTGAATTGAAGCCTTATGTTGTAAAGGACAAAATGAGAAATAATTAATTGGAAACTATCCTAGTGTTTGAGTAGGTGATCATAAACATAAAGCGCTAATCTCCTTCATGGATATGTGAATATCTTGGAAGAAAATAGATTGTTAACATTGAATTTGAGTACGAAGATGCTTGATAAACTTGGTAGAAAAAATAGGAGGTTTCCATTCATTTATTAGAGTTATAAATGAAAAAAAATCTAGACTTGAATTCAAGCATATATAGTACAATAATGGTGAATAAGTAAAAAAACACAATGATAAAAATAAATTCTAAAAAAATTAGTACACACTCGCAAATTCACTTATAATTCTATATGAATTCCTCATTGTCAAAGAAACTCTCTCGATGTATCAACTCTGCAAAAGATGCAATTCCTGAATAGATATGAACCTTTCTATTCAGCCTTCCAAGAAGATGATGGAGGAGTCTCTGAATCTTGGAAGGTAGTGGAAGTACCACCATACCTATCACCCTTAACTGCATCAGTTGATGCAAGGGTTTCCAATTCGCTCATCTCCTCTTTTGATAGTTCCACATACAATGCTCCAACATTCTTGTCAAAGTTAACAACCTTAGTGGTTCCAGGGATAGGACACACATCATCTCCTCTATGATGAACCCAAGCGAGGGCTAGTTGTGCAGTGGTGCACCCTTTCTTTTCGGCTATCTCGGTAACCCTCTCAAACAAGCGCTTGTTATGCTCCAAATTTTCAGCTTGAAACCTTGGCAACATCTGTTCTCAAAGAAAAATAATGCACAAGATCAATCGTATATCCTGATACTTCATTAGTTTGTTCTTAGATGAACTTAGTGAAGAGATTATGATCATAAGAGATAGTCATAGGATTATTCCACATATAGTCCACATGAGATTATTACAAACCTGTCTGTAGTCATCCTTGGCCATGTTCTCAACCACGGAGGGTCCATAGGAGAAGAATCCCCTTCCTAGAGGACTGTATGCCACAATTCCAATTCCTAGCTCTCTACAAGTTGGGACGAGCTCTTCCTCAACGTCCCTTGTCCATAAAGACCACTCCATTTCCACAGCAGTGATTGGGTGGACAGCATGTGCTCTCCTAATGGTAGATGGAGATGCCTCAGATAGCCCAATGTACTTGATCTTTCCCTCTTCTACTAGTTTTTTCAGCTCCATCATGGTGATTTCTATTGGAACGGTAGTATCAATACGATGCACATAGTAGATATCAATGCAGTCCACACCAAGCCTCTTCAAGCTAGCTTCACAAGCTTCTCTAACATATGTGGGGTCCCCCTTAATGCTAAATTTACCCTCTGAATCAACATGGTTGCCAAACTTTGTGGCTAATTGCACCTTCTCTCGCCACCCACCTTTCAGTGCCTAAAAGTATATTACAAATGTAGAAAATTTATTAGAAAATTTTGTGTGCTACTCTGTTTTTCTTCATGTATACAAAAAGAAGAAATTCTTGTTAATGGCTATTGCTTATAAGATTTACGTGAATTTGGAGATTCAAAGATACAAAAACATATATACACACCTTGCCAACTAGAACTTCATTGGTGAAAGGCCCGTAGATGTCGGCGGTGTCAAGGAAGGTAATGCCGGAGTCAATGGCATGATGGATGAGAGCGATCATGTCCTCCTTCGGGGACCGTAGAATGCAGACATGCCCATACAACCAAGCCCCTGGGCAGATACCTCAAACCCTTGAGAACCCAACTTAATTGTTCGCACCGATGCCATTGTTTTTGTCTTCTCCCTTGAATGATGATGTTTCTTCAAAATTTGGTATCTTCTGTGGATTGTTTTGCTGTGAGATTGCTCTGCTTTGATTTTGGATGTGAATGACAGTACGAGGTAGAGGCGCCTTTATATAGCCTGTGGAACAAAGGGATTTTTGTTCGAAAGGTTTGACCAACCAGACTGGTCTGGAGTGATGGGAAAACTGCGGGTAATTTCATTTGAATACGCTCCCTATATTTGACAGGAGATAATAATGGCATGACTCTGCTGCTTGTGTAGACAGGAGATAATAATAAAGCTCTCCAATATTTGAATACGCTCCCTATATTTGACCGGTCTAGAGGCGAAGGAAAAAACTACTATTCCTTTATTCCGCTGAGCAGGAGGACATTGAAATTGCTGTTCATTACGGAAGTAGCATGCATTATTTGATTCCTTCCTGAAGGTTTAGGCTAGACAAGTGGGATCGAGGATTCGGGCATCAAATTGTCTCAAAACTTTGACGCGTCTTGGAAGCTTCTAAATGCGGAGGATTCAACGGAAAGACACCTTATATATAATTTGTAATGAGACATATTATATGTATGTTCGATTGATAGAATTGGATATATAAGAAGTGCTAGGCTAGCAATGATTAGCAAAACACCAGCCGACCATATAGGATAGAAGTTGGTAGCAACCATTACTCTTTTTTTAATTACTACAACTTGAAACTAATATATTAAGAAGAAATATTAAGGTTACAGTATTGTACTACGAAAGTTAGATTTCCCAAGCTCAAAGGCTCTATTAAGATTTAATGAAGGCTTAAGGTTTATTAAAGGTACTTAAAAAATAATTATAGTTCTAGTATTAGCTTCTTAGTATCAAATTTGCATCAAAAACATGGTTGATAATTGACGTGTTAGGATTCATGCAACTTTCCGACATCCCAACTCAAAACAAGGTCATTAAAAGGATAAAACATATACTGGTAGAAAAAATATCTTCGACATCTCTTATTTTACACTTTAGGATTATGTTTCAAGTTTAAACGGGATGTTAAATACGGTACGGTACGCCGTTTTAAACGGTCGAACCGCCGTGTCTATAATCAACCGAATCTAAACGGTCGTCTGTTCTCCGCATCTGACTTTATCCCGTTCCAGAAGAAGATACGGGCACATATACGCCATTACATACGTATCACCTGCGAACACTAGTAGGAAAACAGCCTTTTTCTGCGGTTGTAAAAGGTCTATTTCGGCGGTTTACAACCGCACCCTATTTCGGCGGTTCAAGAACCGTCAAAATAGACTACTCTATTTCGACGGTTGCTTATATAGAACCGCCAAAATAGACCTCTGTCATTTCACCGGATAACGTTGACCTAGCAACCTATTTCGGTGGTTGCGGATAAAGTACTGCCGAAATAGATACCCGCCAGAATAAGGGATTTGACTGAATATAGTTGACCCAACACCCTATTTCGGCGGTTCTTTTGCAGAAACCGCCGAAATAGATAGTATTTTTTTTGTTTTTTCCTTTCCAGCTTATTAATGCACGCAAATACACCACATAATTAAACAAACCTGCAAAGACATTGTATAATGCTGCCACCACAGTGGGGCGCCTCAGTAGCATACTATAAACCCCTAAAGCGGCCACAATAATTGGCACGCATCAATAAATGCAAGAAAGCAAGAAAATACATAACACAAATAAGGATTAGCTGTACACTTCACCACACTCCAATTCACCACACTCCATTACAATATACAATTCACTACGTTTCAATCTAATGGAATACATCTATGACACAACTAACGTTCAATGCAAACTAAATTAAGACGAATCAACTAAGTATGTTGTTGGAGATAAATTCTGCCCAATCCTCGAGGATTTCAGATATGTGCCTCTCTTCATAATATTCAGCCCACAAGTTGTTCGAAAGCCTTGAACAAACAAAAATGAATACTAATGAGACACTACACAAAGAATGACAAAGAATAAAAATAGATATAAACCAAGACAGTCAAAGATAGTCTTATACCTTGTCCAATGAGTTTTCTGGAAAAAACTTGGATGATGCTACTTAGTCATGCATAAACATCATAATATAGTAACCACATTCTGATCCACCAGGCTATACTGGACACTATACATTTACACATGGATGTTATCAGTCATACTTGTAGGTCTATTATTAACATGTTAACTCTTTACACAAAATAAGTAAAACTACCTTCGCTATAGTCCACGGGATGCACTTCACTTGTCTTTGCAACGAAAGCAGTGCAGCTTTGAAGGCACTATACAAAATAAATAGTTTGGATGTAATACACATATTAATCAAATTTAACGAAATAATTTATTAAGTTATGACAATTGTTGTATAATTTAAATAGCTTACTTCATTAGAGCCACTGCTATCACTGCCTTCTTGGCACTCATACCAAGTGAGTCAAACTGAAAGACTCTCCGGTACTCCATGGCCAAAACCAACAACGACCAATGACGACTGCTCACATAATGAATAAAATTGAAATCATAACACGAATAACATAGCTTATAAATAAAATGTAATAAGATATGGAAGTATGACTGACTCTTGATAGTATGGCAGCATAATGTATGACTTGTCTACACCTTCAAATATTGTATTCGTTAGGTACCGCAAAAGACCTTCAGGATCCATTGACATAGTCACTTTACAGCACGTAGCAAGGCATAGGAATCCAAAGCTGCTAGTCTGATGATCTCGTATCGCCTTAGAATGCACATGCCTGCACCATAAAGACAACAACATTAGTGAACGACATTAAAGTACAAAAACTAATTCTAGTCTTTTATTAAGATATGAAAAGGTATGAGATCGCTCACATGATAGCTGACTTCAGAATCGACACATTTAACCAGTCTCTCGTGAATACATCAACGAAGTCGGACATATATATATATCGAACGTATGAGTCAGCTCTTCGGGTTCATGGTGGTGAAAAAGACCCTGGGTATCCTCCACATGGATCTTATCACTCTGAGGTGACGTCATCAATAAGGTGGAGAGCAGAAGTCTCATGTTCTGTGACAACCCATCCAATATGTTCCACTCTACTAAAGCAGGTCTCGTCATGAAATTGGAGGATGCCCTCGTGAGAGCTGGTGTGGCAACACTTTTCCTTTCCCTTTAGAAGTTTTTTTCGACTTTACATTTTCCTAAGTTGTTGATTAATTAAGTTTAAGTGACTCACCCTAAACCATATACTAATTGAAATATCGCATAATTATAATTTTAGAATAAGTGTTCATTGTGTTTACCTGGCCCGGGATTTTGACCCATGTAACCGGCCATTGGATTGTAGTTGTTTGAACAGAGCGAAGTGTCTTTCTCTATGGTAGAGGTACCGTTATAGCAACATCAGCATATTCTGCCACATAATCATCCACAAGCACCCGAACATACCCTTGTCGTAGTGGTTCACCATGCACGATGTCTGTAGGAGATGAGAGAAACAATTTACCCCACGCCACCATAATATCCTCACCTCCCATCAGCATGAACAACGTGCATTCAATGGGTTCCTGAACATTAAGTAGAGAAGGGTTAAACGAACACAATCGAAGTAAATAGATGGTAAGAAATAATTTATTTTCTAAGTTAATGTGTCTAACCTTAATAAATGCATATGGATATGGATTTATCAAGCGCACACTACTCTGCCGTACTGGTGTGCCCTCCTCCCGACCAGCTGATGGTGCAGGGGCTGGTCTAGTCACCTCCTTACTGCTGCACATCTGTGAGCGTATTTTGGACATCTCCTCTGCAACCAAGTGATGAAGATTCTACTTAAGCCTCTGCTCAATATCAGTAGTTATCTTCAAATGTTCCTCATAGCTGATCATCTTTCCTTCTGAGCTTTGCCCAGACCCCGGATTGCCAAAAGCTTGGCGGATACCAACTTGTCCACCAAAACCAATAGCGACCAGGATGACCCACCTTTCCAAGAGCACAAGAAAGGGGATCATACTGTCTGTTCGGAGTCCAAGAACCCTCACTAACTTGAGAGTTTAACTCTTCCTATAAAACACAAAAATAACATAATTAATTAATCTACAATTACACAAACAAATATTAAACTTATGTACCAAAATTAGATACTCACCATTTGATTTATAATAGATCTCGTGCCATCATCGTACTGAGGATTTTCCGGTTGAGTTTTTTGGCACTCGACTCAACTTCCAGACCTTCATCCTCCTGTCCCTAGGAGTCTCATCCGTTGGAAGCAAGCCCTTTTGCTCCCACTCTAGTACGCCCTTGGCAATACCTTTACCACCTAAGTGATGTGGGTATAGATTTTTCTTCACTTTTGCCTGTTGTTTTGCACGAAGAGCCTACAAATACATATATAATGTGTAAGATACAAATAAGCAAATAAATTCGCCAAAATGTAAAAACACAGCGTTGAATATTAGCTCTACCTGGTACTCCGACGTGTGCGATGATACTCCGCAAACTGCATCAACTGCTTCTGAGTGATGCCCTCGTACACCTCCCAGGGTGGCAGTTCATCGACTCCTTCTGCATCATCCGATTCAGGCTCTTGATACGCAGCACCATGAATGTACTTGTTAGAGAGCCAATTCCTATGGTCGTGGAACTGTCGCCCCATTTTTTTCAGGACATCGTCCTTAAGAGAAGGATCGATGCAGAAATGAGCCTACATAAACAATTAGTTAGTCATTTAGTAACACAAGTAATGAGAAACTCTAAAATCATATAACATATTATCAAAAAATAACATACCTGTAGGCGCTCGAACATAGTGTCCTTCAATGATTGTGCCACTTGCTTCCATGTGTGATTTATGTCGTAGTAACTCTTGACCAGGTGGCCAGAATATGCAACATAATCCTTCTTCCAATTACCGTATGGCTGGTGGAACTCATTGTACTACACAAGCTTTGTGGGGGGCCTTTATTAGCCTTCAGTGCATGGGTGGCACCTCTCTTCTTCATCTTCTGTCCAGAGGAGGCAGCTGCTGGCTCTATGACCTGCTGTGATGGACAAGCCTCATCCTCCGGTGGTTGAGCTGTCTTCCCCTTTTTTCCTCCTCGTATGACCCGTTTTGCTGGTCTCTTCTGATGAGGCTCAGCTTCTCCAATGGGCTAGTCCATAGGGTGATCAGCCACTGTAGTAAAGATAAGTTAGTCAAATTAATTGGATGAATTTATAATGTAAAGAAAAATGTTGAACAAGTTAAGGAAAATATTTAACATAACATTACCATAAACCTACAAATAATCGAACGTAAAACAAATGTACAACTACTAGCACTAGCTACCTGACATAAATACTTCTATGATTTGGTGTTATTAACCCAAACACCCTCGTCATGGTCTGACCGTGCATAAATCAAGTGGTTTTGGGTATCATCATTTAAATCCCGCAACCCTGTAGGAAACAATGTTGTTCCTTCAATCGTCTCATTCTCATCATCATCCTCATTTTCATTTTCAATCAGAACCGGTCTTCTACCTGGAAGAACAACAGACCATCTAGAGTCTTTTGTATCCTGAACATACCACACTTGGTCACAATCTTTTCCCATAACAAACTGATCATCCTTAAAAATGGCATGTGTGAGATCAATCAAGGTAAGCCCTCCATCGTTTTGGATTCACGTCGGTTATCCACCCATTTACAGTGGAACACTAAAAACGAATCAATATGGTAGTCTAGCCCCCAAATGTCCTCGATAACACGGTAATACCAACTAGAGCTCCGCACTGGTTGAGAACGGTCACCGATGTGGTACTCATTGAATGCCGCTTCTATTTTTACTCCACTGTTGTGGTTTATTGATTTAGTATCTTGGCGTGCAGTGTAATAAGTATACCCACTAATGTCATACCCTTCAAATGATATAATATTAGGTTCAGGTCCTATTACTAAACATCTGATTTCTTCACTACAACTTCTGAATTTGATGACGCTTTTTCAAAGACATAATCTTTGAACCATTGGACAAACATTCGGTTTTGTTCTTTCGAAAGCCAAAGGTGGTCTCTGGTAGGATTTTGTTGTCTCAACTCATTCATATGAGTATCAAAGAAGGGTTCAACAACCTTAAGGTGTGGTAACACAAATAGATGTGCTTGATGAATCAGTTGACGTGGTACTTGCACAATCTTTCTTCCAATGACACCTTTGCCTTTATATCTGCCGTAGTGTCTTGGTTTTGGGATACCGATTGATTCTGCTTCATTCAAATAATCAGTCACAAATTCTGTGACTTCCCAGTCACCGTTGCTTCAATTATGCTCCCTTCTGGTCGATATCTATTCCTCATTAGAATACCCATGTATCGTTCAAAAGGGTACATGTAGCGTAAGTAGACCGGACCACAATATTGGATCTCTCGAACAATGTGGACTATCAAGTGCACCATTATGTCAAAGAACGATGGTGGGAAATACATCTCCAGTTGACATAATGTGACCACAATTTCACATTGTAGGTCATCGAGAGAGTTTACATCAATTACCTTGCAACAGACAGCGTTGAAGAAGAAACACAATCTGGTTAACGCATTTCTGACATCATTAGGCAATATCCCTCAGATTGCTACTGGAAGAAGATGTAACATCAATACATGATAATCATGAGATTTCATGCCTAACAGTTTCAAATCCTTCATCGATACAATGTTCTTCCAGTTTGAAGAATATCCAGACGGTACTTTTACCGAGTGTAGACATTTGCAAAAGCTGATCTTCTCATTCTTTGAAAGTGTGTAGCATGCAGGAGGTAGGTATATTCGTCTATCATTCTTCTGTGGGTGTAACTCTTTTCTTATACCCATGGCTTGAATGTCTTTTCTCACTTTCAATCCGTCTTTCATTTTGACGGGTATGTTCAGCAAAGTCCCACTCACTGCCTCATCAATGTTCTTTACGATGTGCATGATATCCAAATAGTGTCTGACAGACAAATAACGCCAATACGGTAGATCCCAAAAGATAGAGAATTTTTTCCAAATGTTCTTTGCCAGTTTTGATGTGTTTCCAAATACGTTCACAATGTCCTTAACATTTGCATACACTTCCTCATGAGGTCAAAGGTAGACGGGCCACACGAGTCTCGGCCTCACCATTGAACAGTTTCTTCTTCTTACGATATGGGTGATCTTCAGGTAGAAAATGTCGATGACACATGTAAACATTCTTACCATAATTTTGTAAACGGTCCAAACATATGTCATCCTCGCATCGGACATGCAAATGTTCCTTTCACAGTGCATCCAGACAAGTTCCCGTATGCGGGGAAGTCGTTGACCGTACAGAACAACAATGCCTTGAGCGTGAAATTTTCCCTTGCTTAAGCATCATACACCACGGTTCCTTCATTCCACAGCTACTTCAAATCATCAATCAATGGGGCAAGGTATACATCAATATTATTACCTGGCTGCTTAGGGCCAGAAATCAAAAGTGATAATTATGTATCTGTGTTTCATACACAACCACGACGACAAATTGTAGATCACTAGTAAAACGGGCCAAGTGCTGTGTTGACTGTTTAACGTGCCGTACGGGTTCATCCTGTCAGTACATAGCCCAAGCCTCAAATTCCTATCTTCACCCCTAAAATGTTCTTTAAACCATCGATTGATGTTTCTCCACTGAGGTCCATCTGCTGGATGTCTTAATTTCTCATCACTCTTTCTACCCTCTACGTGCCATCGTAAGTTCTTTGCATCTTTCGAATTCACAAACAACCGTTTGAATTGGGTATAATCGGCAAATACCAGTAGTTTAGCTGGAGGGCTTTTTTTCTGAACAGAGGAGACTCACCATCTTTATGCTTATACTGGGACAACGAACATTTTGGGCAATTGTCCAGATGTTCGTATTCACCAGTGAACAACACACAGTTGTCTGGACACGCGTGAAATTTTTTGTACTCTACTCCCATTGGACACATCCATTTCTTTGCCTCATAGGTGGTGGTAGGGAGACCGTTCTCATCCAGTAGCATATCATGAATCAGCTCGAGGAATGTCGTGAAACTTTTGTCACTCCATCCATATCTTCCCTTCAGGTTGAACAAATTCAATATAGCTGTCAATTTCGTGTGCTTAGTGCATGTAGGATACAACACCGTCTTGGATGTGTCCAACAACCTTTGATACTCATCCGGCCGGTCGACAAAATTATCCTCAACGTTATCAAGCATCTCGTCTATTTGCTCATCATGATAAGTCGGCTCACTGTCATTGACTCCGGAAGCACTTGGGAGTTCCGACTCGACAGAATCAAATGTGTGGTCAGTTCTCATCCTCTTTCTATCATCAATGTACGAGGACCCGTCATTATGTTCAACACTTTCTCCATGAAAAGTTCATCTCCTATAGTGTGGCATGAAACCGCGGGTCTTCAGATAGAATTCAATTTCCTCAATGTTTGAAAATTTCCTTATGACACCGCAGTCACACAAGGACAATTTCTCCGCCTTTGTCATGTCCTTGTGCTGCACTGCCGCTTTGCAAAACTCTTTCAACATCTTGTCAAAGTGATTCCCTCGATCACCGTACATCCACTCACGCTCCATACTATATTTGAAACACAAAACGGTACGATTAATACCGTATACTCAAAATGAAAATGTTTTTGTTCCATGGATTGTATTTGTTTCTATGTATTTATACTCTAATGAAGCTTGACTTGATGCGTATTAAATAAGATAGCTAGCCTAACTCTAAGGTTTCAACCTAAATTATATACTAGCACCTATATTATCTGAACACATAATCACAATGATTAAACAAAAAGCAAAGTTTAGTTGCTTCCTTGTACACAAAAGAGGAAACTGCAACGGTGATGGAAGAAGGTGGAAACAAGAGAGGTGGTTCACAGACTTAAATGTAGTGAGACCTGATAAAGAAAAAATTTAGATATTGTTATACCTATACATATACATCAAACAATATTAATTACGAAGAGATTTTGTTAAAAAAAATGGCATGACCTTTGCATAATTTTACCTATCCCATGCTTATTATTAAGCATTCACCAATCATTCAACAACATAAATTTCCATCACAAATCAAACTAATACCAAATTTATTCATCAAACCAAATTTCAATAATTTGTGGAAATAAAATACAAAGTATAAAAGAGAAAAAGATAAGTTAGATTATATTACCGGTTCTTTCACTCCGCTTTCAATCTACCGTGCAATAACTGGGGAGTTTCTTAAGCACTTCTCTATAGATAGAATAGAAACTCATTAGTTTATGTATGTTAATTGTTCGTAATTAGATTGCAAAATTATATATAGTAAGCTAAAAAGATGAAGATGTAGGTTGAGTATATTACGGGTTCACAAATGAAGTGTATTCAGCCCCGTACGACTTCAATCTGGTGAGCTCATTTAGTGATGTCCCTCTACAAAGACGCAACCACACAAAATGAGCAAAAAACATAATTTTTTACTCAAACATTTGGTCGAGCACCTTCTGTGCACATATAATTTCATTACTTTAAAATCAAATAAAATAATTCCTACAAAATCTAAGCTAAGCAAAGACAACTCAAAAATAAAACTACAAAATTAATCTACACGAGATAAAATAAAAACACAAATAAAATTGAAAATAATAAAATTAAAACTTAGCAAGTAAATATATTCTAATTGAACTAAGAGAAAAGATAAACGAACTACATACTATTAAACCTACAGAATTAAATTTGAAAGCTAAAAAAAAGAATTATGTAAACCTAATACTAAACCAATTCAAGTAATGACAAAATAAATAAAATAAACAAAGCAAAACCTAAAATCAAAACGAAAAGCAAAACAATCCGAATAAATCCTAAAAGTCTAAAATGAAAGCAAGTGTAATCCTAACTAATCAAATTTGGCTTAGAATTATAACAAAGTAGAAATAAAACAAGAATAAAAGAAAAGTAATGAAAAAAAAAAGAAAACTAAAGTAAATTGAATAAAAGGAAATATGTTTACGTAAGTCTATCTAATCCAATTCAAGTAACCAGTAAAAAGTAAAAATCAATAACAAAGGCACAACCACACAAAATGAGAAAAAAACCACAATTTTTCACTCAAACATTTTGTCGAGCACCTTGTGTGCATATATAATTTCACTTCTTTAATACTACATATATACACAAATTTCACACACTCCACTAATTCAATCATCCACATTCACATTCAACCTCACTTTCAGCAATAATCACAATAAATCCATAATTTTAGGTCAAAATCGAACTTACCTTGGACTTCTCCTGCAGTGCGACTTGCTGCTATTGCAGTTGCTGTTTCCACGCAGAGGATGGTTAAGTGGCGACAGTAACTGACAGCGATGAAGACGGCGGCGATGACGGCAGACGCAGCGGACGAATGCAACGGTGGAGATAGCGGCACGACGGTGTCGAAATCGTCTCTTCAGTCGCACAACAGCAGTAGTTCGAAGGAGGGAAAGATAGATTCGGGTGAAATGCGACGAATTGGCCAAAGGGGTGATTATAAAAGACCTATTTCGACGGTTCCTAAGTAGAAACCGCCGAAATAGGTCGTTGATATTTTTTAAAAAATAAAGATGGACCTATTTCGGCGGTTTATAGGTAGAAACTGCAGAAATAGGTGGTGGATATTTAAAAAAATAATAAAACATACCTATTTCAGCGGTTCTGAAGTAGAAACCGCCGAAATAGGTCCTCAATTTAAAAAATAAATAAAAAAGACCTATTTCGGAGGTTGCTACGTAAGAACCGTCGCAATTGGTACCTGACCGTTTTCAGAAAGCGCCCTATTTATGCGATTGTTGTACAACCGCTGAAATAGGGGCGTTGAAATAGACCATTTTTGTACTAGTGAGAGTATAACAGACCAACTCAATTAATGTCTTGATTAACTTCCTTCAGTAAGTCCTTGTCTTTATAACTTTCAACTTCCAATTAATGTCTTTATTAAGTTAGTTTTGTAACTCCTGTCTTTATAACTTTCAACTTCTATTTTCTTTCTCTTTCTGTCACAATTGTATATATAGAGTACCTTCTCTATGCATTACACACATCCAAAAATGTGAATAAGAAAGAGTATCTTTCATAACAAATTTATCTTACTTTTCTATTAGTATATTTTTGTAGCACCCGTACTTGCTAAAAACCGGTGAATCCGTAAATTTAGTTAGCTGAAGAGAATTTGAAATGATTACTAGCATTTCAAATACAAACGGTTAAATTACCCTAATCTCTCCTCTTAATTTTAGTTACTTTATATACTGCCACTGCCGCTCTGACCTGAAAAGCTTCCACAAAAATTATGAAATCTAAGATGGACATGCGCTACTGTTTTCTTCTATAAGAACAGAGTATTGAGTGTGTGGTTGTTGTCTCCTGGACTGCGTTGCTGCTACTTTTATTTGCCCACTTTTGGTTGCATTCTAAAGGTGCATGCGCTGCCCCCTCTTGCTTCTATTTCTACAAGGCGAGGTTTTCTGTCTCTTTATTCTACAATTGAGGTGTATGCGCTACCGCTTCTCCTAATCTATAAGGTTTTGTTGCTAATGTTTTTGTCCACTGCTATTTATTTGATTGCTACTTGCTAGTGTTTTTTCCAATGACTCGTAGGTCTTTGACAAAAACAGAGCATAATATTGCTATGATTGGTGTAGAAGAAAGCAGTAACCGAATGACGGATTATATATTTAAAATATAAACTAAAATTAAATTAGACATTTTAAAATTTAAATTAAAAATACACATATAGACTATAGAGAATATATATTTATAGACTTTTATACGTTGCAATGCAATAGAAGAACATAAATGATATGTACGTACGTAGTACCAACTTAAATAACGTCAAATTTGTTGTGATTTTTGTTTCATGATTTGAGAATTATACTAATTTACTATTGTAGTTATTATTTTTATTTTGCACGAGCTATAGTTTATCATTTTAATCTATATGCGCTCTAGTTATTATTTTATTTTATATGAATTTTTTAATTATTTAAATAATTATACATGCTCTAACATTAAGTGATTGCAAAAATTATTTATAGTTTTTTATAATTGCACAACATGAGTAAAAAGAGAGAGATATAGCCTGGAGTCATGTTGATGAACTCGAAGAAGATGGTAAAAGGTTACTTTGTTGTCGTTATTGTGAGAACAAATACAGAGGTGGAGTTTTGAATTACATCTAGCTGGTGTACAGAGAGATATTGCATCATGCGATAGTCCCACCGTTAGGCAATGAAAACTAATCAATTGCTTAGGAAGGAGAACATTGATCGTTGCACTACCTTAAGTGATACATTTGTGGATTCAATGGGTGAAAGAAGTGTGTTGGAAAATATAAGGAAAAGGAGGTCTAATGAATTTTTTTGTAGCTACCCATCTTAGAGTCGATAATGAAAGTTAGATGATGGGTGAGAGAAACCAAAAAGGTTACATGAAGCTTCTAAGTTTGTGGATGAGGTAAGGAAAACATGGACAGAAACAGGTGTGTCTATTTTATCTGATAGGTGGAAAGACTAAAGGGGTTGACAATTGATTAACTTTGTTGTGAACAACCCTTACAAGAATGTATGTTTACGTTCAATTGATGCAAGTAATATCGTGAAAGATGATAATTTGATGTGCAACTTGCTTAATGAGGTTGTGGAGGAAGTGGGTAAACATTTGGTTCTCCAAGTGGTAACTGATAATGCTTTGAATTACAAGAAAGTTGGGCACCTATTGATAGAGAAGAGAAAGAGATTGTGGTGGACTAATGTGCTGCTCAGTGCTCGCTGTATGGATCTAATCTTAGAAGTCAATGGAAAATTACCTGAACATAAAGCTGCATTGACAAAGGCTAAGAAGCTCATCATTAATTTTTTTATGTTATACTATAACCATAGTACAAAACTTTCTACTATGTTCTACTATGGTTATAGTATAACATAAAAGCTGTCACTTATTGTGCATAGAAGCTGTCACTTATTGCTATCATTTGTTTCTTGATTGCAATAACTGACAGCTTTTATGTACAATAAGTGTCAGCTTTTATGTTATTTCTACTATGGCTATAGTATAACATAAAAGCTGTCACTTATTGTGCATAAAAGCTGTCACTTATTGCTATCATTTGTTAAAGACGCTTAACATGCAAACTCACGGGGGATCCTACTTATGGGGAATCTCTCAATCTTTTTAATTGTCAAAGGACCTTCATCTAGTTTTTTTTAAAAGATACGATGCACCCCACATCAACAGTGTGTGGCTAGTATTCCAATTGACTGCATGCAATTTACAGACATTCATGTCCAAGTGTTTAAAGATTTCTCAGACCTATCGATGTTCAAAACTGAAAGAAGATGCGAATCTAATCGAAAGTGGAGATGGAGAAGTGCCTAGCTTCTCCATCTCCATCTCCATCCATAAGTCATGAAACTCATCAACCGGGTGATCTGGTACCACTTTATCTTCATATAGTCCCCCATGCCACCATATAATCGACTAAGTTTCCTCTTCTCCTCCTCATATAACTATTCTAGAAAACCGTTTTCTTCATTCAAGTTCATGAAGTGGGCCAGTAATTCGTTAATCGCCACTGGACTCTACTTCGTGGCAGCCTCACTTAACTTTTTAGCCAATTTCTTCAACATCTCTGTTTCTGAGTTCTCATTCATCCTTTCATCTGTATCTGCCTCTGTCTCTTTTGTATCATGCTTTTCTTCTTCTGTCTCTTTTGTATCAGTAGAAGAATCATCATGATCATTGGTACTTTGATCTTCAACAGAGGCAGCAACTGTCTTCATCGGCCAAATTCGCCTAGCTTTTTATCCGATTTTCTCTGTGATGTTTTTGAAGGTCAATACCACTCGGTCTCTACTGAACTCGGAATTTCACATTATTCAGCTGTGTCATCCCCAAAGTTTTCAGTGTTGTCCAGTTCTGATTGTTCGATCTACTGAAGCTTCCACAGCATATATACTAGTCAAAGGTGACTAAAGGAAAAGGAGAGAAGGAAGGTCGTGAAGGAAAATAAAGTTGGTGGCTCGTCCGAGTTCAATTTTTTTAAAACAGGTTGATGACGATCGAAGGTGCATAGGCGCTAGCCAAAAAATGTAGAGGGATACTAAAATAATAACTACAAGAAATTAAGAAGCTGTAAGTAGAGGTCTCTAATATGGCCAATGGTGGTCATATAGATTTCCAAAACATTAGAGGGTTAATTGGAATGCCTAGCTTGACCGGATAACAAATCTGAGAAGAATGTGAAGGAACTTAAAAGTTTGATGTTGGTATTGGTAGAAACGTAGATAAACTTCTGGGTGGAAGTTAAGGTAAAAGCAATATGGGGAAGGGGACGTCAGGCAAGCCGACCATGCCGTAATGCTATGTCTTCGTAATTAATTAATACACCCTATAGTCATCTAATATTTGCACCCTTGGTTAGACTATAATATAATATAACATTAATACACCCTATAGTCATCTAACCAAATTAATTTTGCCATAACTACGTGGCTATATTTGTATGCATGCTGAAACACATTATATTTGACGCATAATAAACACATTAATTCCCAAGTCCATTGTACAACCAGCAAGTAAAAATAAGCACATAGTACAAATAGATGCGCGCGACAGTTTGGTTTGCATGCAAAATTATTCCCAAACACACGTACACTTTATTTCATGCCTTTAATCCCAAACACACAGAGTATATATGTTCCTGATTAACAAGTTTGGTTTGCAAAATTACTTTATAGCAGAATAGAGGCGATAAAAATCAGCACACAGTACAACAATAGATGCGCACCACACAGTTTGGTTTTCATCCAAAATTATTCCCAAACACACACTTTATTTCATCACGCCTTTCAATTCCAAACAAATAGAGCATGTATGTTCCTGATTAACAATTTGGTTTGCAAAATTACCTCATCAGCAGAAGAATAGAGGTGATAGATCTAGCGGGGATGTATGTTCCTTTCGCTAGTTGGGGTTGTAAAATATTTCTAGGTAGAGTGAATCCAGAGGCGCCGTGCGTGCTACAGGGCATGTATGTCCTGTTCGTGCGATTTTGCAACAATTAATTACCGATCGAAAGAGTATATGAAAAATAAGGATAGGCATATATATGTATACCTGTTCGCAGATTGAGTGCAAAATTACCGATAGCAAGAGGCGCCGATCGATATCGACGCATGCATGTGGCCTGCCTTCATCACCAGTTTGGCCGGGTTGCAGAGATTAGAAGATAGAATATTGAAGATGGCGAGCGTAGTATCGGGAGAAAGGAAGAGAAGAGGCGCCGTGGCGGCAATGGTAATTTCTGGGCTCAGTGGTTTCGATTGAGAAGAGAGCTTAGTGTTTACAGAGAGCGGGGTTTACAGAGAGTGGATAGGGGAACAGTCACGATTTGATTGATGAGAAGACTGGGCGGGAGGGCGAAAAGTGTTTATAATTTAGGTAACATAAAGAACACTTCACTTAAGAAGCGTTCTTTATGCTGACCGTAAGTAGCATAAAGAACGCTTCTTAACTGAAGCGTTTTTTTATGTTATCACGCCCAAAGACATAAAAAAACGTTTCCTTTGTGAAGCGTTTTTTATACGTATCTCTTAAAGAACAATTATTTACAAAACGTTGTTTTTGTTTTGGGCGTGATAACATAAACAACGCTTTGTAAGCAAAGCGTTTATTAAGATGTCCGGCCTATGATAAAAAAACGATTTACAATATAACCGTTTTTAAAGGGGCATTGTTTATTCTTTTTTTCCATTCTGGATTTAGTCCTGCTCAAATTCTAACTGTTACAAACCTTTGTAGCTTATTTTTCTTTCAAAGATATGAACCAGATAACTAATTCTAATGGCAGTCGAAGCTAATTGCTAACAAACAAGTATAAGAACAGCAGAGTCAGAGTGCTTTAATTCCACATTTTTTTTGAAGAAAACGATCCTTAAGCTTGAGTAAAATTGCGAATGGCTTTTTCTATAGAGAAAAAAATATGATTATAGTTTTGCGCGATATAGCATTCCCATTAAAATTGAATAGATGTCGGAGGTCCCTGTTTCTCAGCAGGCTAAAAACAACAAGAATAACTACTTATCACTATCAGTTTAGATAGTTTGGTGTACAAGAACAAAAAGAATTGAAGGGTCAAACCGATGGAAAGGGGATTGCTCATTCAGACAGATTTCTAGTGCAGGCTGGAGTTTAGGCTTATTGTGTTCATGCTGTATATCAAATTCAATTATAACATGTAGATTCTCCAACAGATTTCCAAATTGATGGGGAGAGCAGCGGTGACACAATTAGACGACTAATATATGCCGGTGATGATGGCCGAAATTGGTGACAGCAAGTTTGAACGCCACCCTCGCAAAGACTAAACAACAGAAAGAGCAATTAGTGGACAATTTAATTGGTGCTAGTGATGATCGCCGAAATCAGTGCATCTAGTTTAAATGACAGCCTCGCAACAAAGAGAGAGCAGTGAACAGCAGCGGGAAACCAAGGAAATCGTGGGAGGGAGAGGGAATTTTTGTTTATCCTTTTTTTAGGGCTGGTAGGGTACTATATAAATGTTTTTAACATCGGTTATGAATTAACTGATGCTATTTTATCTTTATTAAATCGGTTTATTTATAATCAGATGTTTAAATATATATTTTTTGGTTTTAGACATCTGTTATAAAAAAAGTCGGATTCTAAAAAGTGAGGAACATTTCTAGTATGAGGTATTTTTAGTAACATATGTGTTGGATTATAGATGAAATATAATATGCTCTGTTGTTCGTTTATGCCCGAGATACAAAACACTATAGCATTTGGTAATATAAATGACATATGTTTTAGAATATCAAAGGCATCAGTTGTATAGGAACAGATGCCTAAAGGTTGATGCCCCTGATATTTTTTCTTCTAGTGGAATGCAATAGAAAGGATAAAACCTTCAACTGAGAAAGTAGCCAAAACTACACTACAAGAAAAACAGGATTTAGCGTCCGATTTTTGATGTTTAGCGTCCGATGAATATCGGATGCTAAAAGCCTGGACGCTAATTTTTTTTTGCATCCATGGACACTAATTTGCGTCCACTTAGCGTCCATTTTTGTTTCGGACGCTATTTAGCGTCTACTTGTTAGCGTCCGAAATCGGACGCGAAATAGCGTCTGCTAAATGGTCGCAAACCGCTATTTAGCGTCTACTTGTTAGCGTCCTTCAATTCCGTTGTTTGTTTCTGCCTGATAATTCTATGTCTAAAAAAAGCACCTATTTCGGCACCGATATAGGTGTCTTTCTATAGACAAAGAATTTTCAGAGGCACCTATTTCAGCAGTTGTAACCTATTTCAGCGATTGTTTTTATAACCGCCAAAATAAGGGCACCGAAATAGGTATTTTTTTTGTACTAGTGAATCCACCCATTGTGAAAAGCCACGGTTAAAAGAGCATGAGATGGTCTCATGATAGTCTAACCCATAGTGTTGAGTGAAGCCTTTCGCCACCAAACATGCTTTATAACGCTCAAGACTGCCATCAGATTTGAGTTTAATCTTGCAAACCCATTTGCAACCGATAGTTTTCTTACATTTGGGTAAATCAACAATCTCCCAAGTCTTGGTGCCCTCGAGGGCCTTTAGTTCATTCTACATAGCCTCTCCAATGTGCAGAGACAACCGCTTCGTTATATGACTGTGGCTGCCCTTCTTTCATAATGTGATCAAAAGAGGCATGAAAAGCGGTTATAATGAATGCATAAGAAACTCCGGGCCTAGTATTTGTCCGACTTTGACACATTTCTAACAAATTTTCATTTCTCATTGTAAAATAAACACAGGCACCAAAAATCTCTTGGAAATGAGAAGAACAAACATAATCATCGAGATACCCTGGCCGACAACTTTCTCGACTAGAGTGTCGAAGACCATCTTTTGACTCACTGACATGATTTGGCTCATCCACCACTGATGATTGTAAATTTTCACTCAGAGAATCACCAGTGACACCATCATCATGAGAAGAAGCACAAAAGGGATCAGACTATCAAGTTCCCAATCTAGAAAGATCTGATCCGAAGAATTATTATATGGGGAACTCGTAGACGAAACTGAGTCCTTTGTGAAAGGAAAAGAAATAGAATCAAACTTCACATCCCGGAAAACTGCAACCTGTCAGGTATCTAGGCTGAATAATTTATGTCCCTTCTTCCTGGGTTCTTCACCCAAATGTACACAAGCCTCTACCCTCGGACTAAACTTGTCACCCTTATCACCAACGAGAGTTCTGTAACATAAACAACCAAAGGGTCGTATATCATCATAACAATGTTTTGTCTTGTAAAGGGATTCAAACGGAGTCTTCCCCTTTATAGCTTTGGTGGGCAGCCGATTAATAAGATAGGCCATATATAATATACACTTGCCCCAAAGAGCAAGAGGAACATTGGTTTGAAAGAACAGGGCTCGTGTTCTTTCCAAAAGGTACTTGTGCTTTCACTCAACAACCGCATTTTATTGTGGAGTATAAGCACAAGTAGTTTGATGAATGATGCCTTCCTGTGCAAAGAAAGTGTTTCCCTCATTGGAACATCCCAACTCTTTGGCATTATCAGTTCATAACACTTTCACCCTTGTTTCAAATTGCTGCTCAACAAATTTACGAAAACACTTGATGGCCTCCGTAGCATCACTCTTATGTTTCAAGAGTTTAACCCAAGTGATTCTGCTATAATCATCCACGAAACAAATAAAATATCAAAATCCATTGTAAATAGTGGTGTTGAAGGGCCCGAAACATCAGGTATGAATTAACTAAAAAAATTTATTTTTAATTTCAGAATGCCCAAAAGAAAGTCGCTGATACCTATTACCAATATCACAAACAAAATCTTTCGAAACATCATTAGATTTTATTAAACCCAACATTACAAGTTTTTGATATGGAACATGCCCTAGTTTAACATGAACCTCATCTACTTTCGTACTTATTTTGCAAGAAAAACTTAAACTATGTCTTGGTTTATCTAACGGTAACTGTTGTCTTGTTGAAGCCTCCTGAAACCAAACACTTGCTCGCTCCTTTTCAAGGATATATAATCCTTCTTGATCAGCACTGATCTCCTCAGATTTCTTTGAAATAAGGTCCTGAGCAAAACACTTTTGAGCATCAAATACCAAAGAGTGGGTAAATTGTTTTATCATCCTCCGTACTGATACCAAATTGAACAAGAAACCAGGAACAAACAAAACTTCTTTGAGCCAAAATTTCTTTCCTAATTTGACATCTCCAACCGTGATAACCTGTTGTGGTCTACCATTAGGGAAAACAACCATTCTCGGATACGACAAGGCTCTCAAATTTCCAAATAATTCTTTGACACCCGACATGTGATCTGTCGCTTCTGTATCCAATATCCACTTTCTAGAAAACATCTAAGTGGCATGTGGATTATTACTCAGCAAACAAAAACGATTAAGAAAGGAGTTGTCACACCTTTCTTTCGTCTTCTCAGAATCGTATCATGTCCATAAAGATCATAACAGTCATCAACCCGATGTCCTGTTTTCTTGAACTGAGTACACTTAAGCCGCTGAAAACATTCTTCAGTAACATGACCAACCTTCTTACAAAGGCTACGTGTTTTCTTCTTTTTATCTTCGGTTGATTTAGCACCTCCACCACATTTAGGGAAACGTGCGACGTTGACAATATTAACACTATAAAGAGATAATGCTTGGGTATTACCTTCTTTTTCTCTCTGGTCCTCTTCTTGTACTACTAAGGGAAAAGCACATTCGAGAGTTGGTGTTACTCATGGCTAGAATCAGCCCTCTTATGTGAACATAATTATTATTCAACCCCATCAGGAAATGAACAAGGCAATCAAGATCCGTCCTTCTACGCTCATCTTCCCTTGCAGCACAAGTACACTCTGATATCGGATAAGCTAGGTCCAATGCAGCCCACAAACTCCTAAGCTTAATGAAATAAACTGTAACGAGATCTTCTCCCTACTTCAGATTACCCAACTCCTTTTTCAAATTATGGATCATGGCCCAATTTTTATTGCTCAAACTGTTGGTAGAGCGAATTCCAAATTTTTGTAGGATTGTGACAGAACATAACACTTTGTGCTACATGTGGCTCAAGCGTAGAAACTAACCAGGGACCTGGAGCGTGTCCAAGCGGTAACTCGACTTGGCTGATCATTTGTCGGTCTATCGCCAACACAACAAAATTTGTTTTTAGCCATAAGCACATTCTCTATTGTCCACTTCCAGATTTGAAATTCAATGCCATTGAATTGAGACGCCAGAACCTGTCCCGACTGCTCATAAGGATGGACACAGATCGGATCTCCCTGATCTATGGTGCTATTATTTTGAGAAAAAGAGGCAGGTGTTTTGCTTCCATCATCTGTCATCTTAATCAAGACCTTACTTGCTCTGATAGAAATGATATAAATTTGATAGAAACTTAATACAAAGAAGATAAAAAAATTGACAGAAATTTGATAAAGAAGAAGAGATTTTTTTTTTGTATTTCAGATGTTGTTTTGTTGTTTATGACAGACTCCCCTATTTATAACCCAAGGGGAAGACAAATCGAAACCTTTACATATGCCCACTTGATAAAAACATTGTCTAATAATGAAGACTCTGCATATACTAGATTAACATTTTGATACACTTAAGGAACTGACGAAACTGCTAGAACACTAAATTGACGAACTTAAGATATCGATGAAATTGATGAAACTTAAGAAACTAAATAAACTAACGAAACCGAAAAAACTTAAGAAACTGAAAACTAACCAAATTGACAAAACTTAAGAAGACACATTATTCTAATACCCGGAGTATGTTTTCTTTATCGGATAAAAAAACTAACTTTCACATGCCATTTTTTTTCTTTATTTGGGTAATTTGGTATGTCAATGCATCCCCCATTCGCCACTTTTTTAATCTTTCATCTACTGATATCAATCAGAAGGTGGGGTGTCACTGTATTCATGTGTCATGCACGACCTGGGAGAAACTTTGAATAATTCATTGAAAATCTGTCCCTGTGAGATAGAGTAAGTAACCGTAGACATAAAGTAGTAATCTCTTGCCATAGATATGTGCAGATCTTGAAGAAAATAGATTGTTAAAGTGATAATCTCTTGCCATAGATATGTGCAAATCTTGTCATTGACATAAAAGTAGTATCAAGTTGCATGATTGAATTGAAGCCTTATGTTGTAAAGGGTGAAATGAAAAATAATTAATTAAAAACTAGTCCTAGTATGTTTGAGTAGGTGATCATAAACATAAAGCACTAATCTCCTACATGGATATGTGAATATCTTGGAAGAAAATAAATTGTTAAAATTGAATTTGAGTACGAAAATGCTTGATTGACTTGCTAGAAAAAAAAAAGAGGTTTCCATTCATTTATTAGAGTTATAAATGAAAAAAAAATCTAGACTTGAATTCAAGCATATATAGTACAATAATGGAGAATAAGTAAAAGAACACACAATGATAAAAAAAATTCTAAAAAAATTAGTACACACTCACAAATTCACTTATAATTCAATATGAATTCCTCATTGTCAAAGAAACTCTCTCGATGTATCAACTCTGCAAAAGATGTAATTCCTGAATAGATATGAACCTTTCTATTCGGCCTTCCAAGAAGATAATGGAGGAGTCTCTGAATCTTGGAAGGTAGTGGAAGTACCACCATACCTATCACCCTTGACCGCATCAGTTGATGCAAGTGTTTCCAATTCGCTCATCTCCTCTTTTGATAGTTCCACAGACAATGCTCCAACATTCTTGTCAAAGTTAACAACCTTAGTGGTTCCAGGGATAGGACACACATCATCTCCCCTATGATGAACCCAAGCGAGGGCTAGTTGTGCAGTGGTGCACCCTTTCTTTTCGGCTATCTCGGTAACCCTCTCAAACAAGCGCTTGTTATGCTCCAAATTTTCAGCTTGAAACCTTGGCAACATCTGTTCTCAAAGAAAAATAATGCACAAGATCAATCGTATATCCTGATACTTCATTAGTTTGTTCTTAGATGAACTTAGTGAAGAGATTATGATCATAAGAGATAGTCATAGGATTATTCCACATATAGTCCACATGAGATTATTACAAACCTGTCTGTAGTCATCCTTGGCCATGTTCTCAACCACGGAGGGTCCATAGGAGAAGAATCCCCTTCCTAGAGGACTGTATGCCACAATTCCAATTCCTAGCTCTCTACAAGTTGGGACGAGCTCTTCCTCAACGTCCCTTGTCCATAAAGACCACTCCATTTCCACAGCAGTGATTGGGTGGACAGCATGTGCTCTCCTAATGGTAGATGGAGATGCCTCAGATAGCCCAATGTACTTGATCTTTCCCTCTTCTACTAGTTTTTTCAACTCCATCATGGTGATTTCTATTGGAACGGTAGTATCAATACGATGCACATAGTAGATATCAATGCAGTCCACACCAAGCCTCTTCAAGCTAGCTTCACAAGCTTCTCTAACATATGTGGGGTCCCCCTTAATACTAAATTTACCCTCTGAATCAACATGGTTGCCAAACTTTGTGGCTAATTGCACCTTCTCTCGCCACCCACCTTTCAGTGCCTAAAAGTATATTACAAATGTAGAAAATTTATTAGAAAATTTTGTGTGCTACTCTGTTTTTCTTCATGTATACAAAAAGAAGACATTCTTGTTAATGGCTATTGCTTATAAGATTTACGTGAATTTGGAGATTCAAAGATACAAAAACATATATACACACCTTGCCAACTAGAACTTCATTGGTGAAAGGCCCGTAGATGTCGGCGGTGTCAAGGAAGGTAATGCCGGAGTCAATGGCATGATGGATGAGAGCGATCATGTCCTCCTCAGGCTTCGGGGGACCGTAGAATGCAGACATGCCCATACAACCAAGCCCCTGGGCAGATACCTCAAACCCTTGAGAACCCAACTTAATTGTTCGCACTGATGCCATTGTTTTTGTCTTCTCCCTTGAATGATGATGTTTCTTCCAAATTTGGTATCTTCTGTGGATTGTTTTGCTGTGAGATTGCTCTGCTTTGATTTTGGATGTGGATGACAGTACGAGTTAGAGGCGCCTTTATAGCCTGTGGAACAAAGGGATTTTTGTTCGAAAGTTTTGACCAACCAGACTGGTCTGGAGTGATGGGAAAACTGCGGGTAATTTCATTTGAAAAGTCAAAAACATTTCGAATTTAGAAAAAAAAGTGGGAGATAATAATAAAGCTCTCCAATATTTGAATACGCTCCCTATATTTGACCGGTCTAGAGGCGAAGGAAAAAACTACAATTCCTTTATTCCGCTGAGCTCGAGGATTGAAGCTCAAGTTGATAATTTATCGTCTGTTTGTTAATGGGACATTAAATTGCTGTTCATACGGAAGTAGCATGCATTATTTGATTCCTTCCGGAAGGTTTAGGGTAGACAAGTGGGAACGAGGATTCGGGCATCAAATTGTCTCAAAACTTTGACGCGTCTTGGAAGCTTCTAAATGCGGAGGATTCAACGGAAAGACACCTTATATATAATTTGTAATGAGACATGTTATATGTATGTTCGATGGATAGAATTGGATATAAGAAGTGCTAGGCTAGCAATGATTAGCAAAACACCAGCCAACCATATAGGATAGAAGTTGGTAGCAACCATTACTCTTTTTTTTTAATTACTACAACTTAAAACTAATATATTAAGAAGAAATATTAAGGTTACAGTATTGTACTACGAAACTTAGATTTCCCAAGCTCAAAAACTCTGTTAAGATTTAATGAAGGCTTAAAGGTTCATTAAAAGTACTTAAAAAATAATTATAGTTCTAGTATGGCTTTTATGTATCAGATTTGCATCAAAAACATGGTTGATAGTTGACATGTTAGGATATTCATGCAAGTTTCCGGCAGCCCAACTCACAACAAAGTCATAAAAAGGATAAAACATATACTGGTAAAAAAACACATCTTGGACATCTATTGTTTTACACTTTATGCTTATGTTTCAAGTTTAAACAGGATGTTAAATACGGTACGGTACACTGTTTTAAACGGTCGAACCGCCGTGTCTATCATCAACCGAATCAAAGCGGTCGCTTGTTCTCCGCATCTGACTTTATCCCGTTTCGTATCTAGCATATACGCCATTACATATGTATCGCCCGTACTTGCTGAAAAAATGGTTAATCTGTAAATTTAATTTACTGAAGAGAATTTGATGCGATTACTAGCATTTCAAATACAAACGGTTAAATTACCCTAATCTCCTCTCTTAATTTTAGTTACTTTATATACTGCCATTGCCACTCTGACCTGAAAAGTTTCCACAAAAATTATGAAATCTGAGATGGGCTTGCCCTGCTGTTTTCTTCTATAAGAACAGAGTATTGAGTGTGTGGTTGTTGTCTCCTGGACTGCGTTGCTGCTACTTTCATTTGCCCACTTTTGGTTGCATTCTAAATGTGCATGCGCTGCCCCCTGTTGCTTCTATTTCTACATGGCGGGGTTTTCTGTCTCTTTATTCTACAATTGAGGTGTACGCGCTACCGCTTTTCCAAATCTATAAGGTTTTGTCGCTGATTGTTTTGTGCACTGCTATTTATTTGATTGCTACTTGCTAGTGTTTTTTCCAATGACTCATAGGTCTTTGACAAAAACAGAGCATAATATTGCTATGATTGATGCAGAAGAAGAAAGCAGCAACCGAATGACGGATTATATATTTAAAATATACACTAAAATTAAATTAGACATTTTAAAATTTAAATTAAAAATACCTATAGGGTGGATTCTTGGGTACCCACTCTCAATTGAGAGGGTATGGTACCCTTCTTACATGGACCAATCATGTATTGACATCTATACAATTTTTTTAATTAGATTTTATTTGTTATTATTTAAAATTACATCCTTAAACAAATCTAATTTGTTTTTCAGTCCTTGAGTTAACTTTAACTAACTAGAGTAATTCTCTCATGTTTTTTTGTAAACTCTCCCACACCCCACGTTTTATCTAATCCCATAACCATATTTTTTATTCATTATCTAAATTTTCTATCTAGATTGAATTAGTTAATAATATATGTACAATTTATATTTAAATATTACCTATAAAATTTTGTAAACTCTCCCACACCCCACGTTTTATCTAATCCCATAACCATATTTTTATTCATTATCTAAATTTTCTATCTAGATTGAATTAGTTAATAATATATGTACATTTATATTTAAATATTACCTATAAAATTCACTTTATTGTTAAATGTACAGTAATATATATACCTCATTTAAATAAATTTTAGACATCAATTTCCAAATTTGGTTTCAATAAAAATATCTTATTGAGTGGGGCACAACAAAGAAAATAATATAAAAAGATATATAAGTCTTTACTTACCAAAACATATGGAGTTGTTGTGAAAAATCTATATATTTGTAATATTTAAGTTATAGTGTACACTGTAATATGTAAGTTATATTAGTTTTGTTTCTTTAACAAATTACTCCTATTAAATAGAGAAATAGGAAAAAATTAAAAATTATATAATGGATTATGTTAATGCATTACTCCTTAAGCCTTCATTTTACTCTAAACAACTTAGTAACTTCCACTATTTACATGAAAATACTAACACATTCACACACTTTACCGGAAAAGTAATACTTTTATTGGATTAAAATTTGAATGCTTAATCTCTTGTATTTAAAAAAACATTTACACAAAATAAGGGTTAATTGTGAGAAAAAAAAATTTGGCATAGAAATATGCTTGACCAAATTAGTTCTTTAGACTGCATTAAAATTTAATTATTAATTTAGAGCGAGAATTACCATCTAGCATGCTTGAACTTGAGTGTATCGCTTATCATTGGGGAGGGTGAGTTGGGTGGGACCCTGTCAGAACTATTTCTAGTGTTCATTCCTGGTTCTTCTATTCTCGTACCAGGTGGGACCACGCCCGGTTTTGACCTAAACTTACTCGTTTCATCTAAACTCATCCTTTCATTTGAACTGTCAATATATAATAGGGTTTAAACCTGTAAAAATATATTAGAGATGTGTATACTAATTTCGACTAGCCAATACGTCAAAACCGCCTACTACATTCGGACTAAGAACTTATACTTATATCTATGTTAATAAAGTATTTAAAAAAACTTTAATTAGATTTCTTCACGTTTCATGTTTTTTAAATGTAACTCAAGTTGTAAAGTAAACATGTTATTGATTCAAAATTATATTTAAATTCAGTTTTCAAATTCATAAAAAATGATATAGCAATATGGAATATTAAGGTTATAATATTGTGCCTTCTCGGCATATATAACTATATTAAAACCATAAGTTAAAATTATAATGAGATAAAAATATCATATTATATGACATAAATATATAATTGTAACATTAAATAATGTTTATGTGGTCAAATTGATATAAATGGAAATATAGGGCAAAGCGGAGAATAAAAGAGTTGGAATGGATTTTATACTATAGTCCATAATGATATAAATGTTATAAAGTTATATGGTATATATGTGATTTAAATGAAACTAGCTAAGTAGAAATGTTCACGTGAAATAATGTGACAAATAAAGAATAAATGAGATTTAAACTAAAGTGAATATCAAATAAACTTTAGGAGTTATTATGATATTAAATAAGTGTTATATAATATTACGAAAAGAATCTTAATATAGTTGTATAATATAATACAACTAGTGAGAATAATCATCTTACATAAGATGATGCCATGTAACCCTTAATAAAAGTATTTTATAATTCATGTAACCTATATATACATATATATAAGACGTAACATATACATATGGGAAAACGTGTATATAATATGGTTAGAAACCATATAGTATAAATTGGTGAATGTTATTACATAAATACAATTTATAATAAACTATGAGTTATAAAGTTTTAAGTTCAAATGTAACTTGTTACAAGATTGATGAATTATATAATACAATGTATTATAATGAATGTTATAAACTATTGTACATAATGAAATAATCAAGTCAATATGATTAGTCAAGTCAACATGCTTGACCAAGTCAACTAGTTTGACCAAGAAGTCAAGTTGACCAAGTTGTAAATATATAATTAGAGTGGAAGAGGAGTAATGTTGTTACATGACACATAATAATATATGAATGTACAACTATATGTTATATTCTTGTATATACATGCAAATATATTATATAAGATGTTATAAACATGTACGCACAAGTATAACTATGATATACAATAGATTGTGAATATAATATCATGGATTATTAAAGCATGCATATATGCCACTATAGGTTATATGCTTAATGTGCATATGAGCATGGATAATATATAAATACGTATGGACATGATTATATATATACATATACAAATATCATGCAGTATAATGGGTTAAAAACCAACAGTCAAAATGTTACAACTACGAGTTTACGTAATACGACCGACTAATTTAATTAGACCCGAACATACAACAAACCCGATCCAAATTAACTGTTGAACAACTGGAACATTTAATAACTATCATTCAAACTCTGTCCTACGAATCCTAACCAATTTAGTTAGAACATGAATGAAAGTCCAACCACCCGATTCAACTGATAGCACTAAGCGCAAGTTCCTCCTAAGTTGTATTACAATCTATCTCATAATCCTTTGATAAATAACATTGATTTAGTTCCCCATTAGTATAGATCAGTACTTTCGGAAACTCTTTCAAAGAAACCCACACTAGTGCTAAACTAACTAGTGACATTAAACCAACCAATTTAACACATTGACATTAACTTGAGTAAACCTTAAGTAAATCCACAGTTTCCATGTAGACAAGCTTAAAAGCCCTAAACACTCAATGATCATCTTTCATAAGCACAATGACTAAAATAAAGCATTAAAACAACTTCAAGATTCAACAATGAAGTTTTATTAGGATTTTGGGGCAAAATCTCCATTCCTAGGTACAAGAAGGTTATTCCTCTATTAGAGCACAAATAAGAGAAAATGTGGAATAAATAGCCATGGGAGGTTGAAAGGGCTTTAGTGGTAATTTTTCCACTATTTGATAAATAAAAACCATGGACGGAGCTAGGCGGGGCCATGGGGATCATGTGACCCTAGGTTTGTTACAGAATTCAGAATTCCTATATGTAGAGTGACTAGAAAATATGATAGATATATTGTATAAATGACCCTATATGTTACAAAGTTGTTAATGGTGTAGTGGTAAGTGATATAAGTATTGAGTGAGTTGTCCTAGGTTCAAATCCAATTATGACCAATATGTAGAATATTTTTTTCCAAACAATAATGATCATATCATTTATATCCTAGACATGTTATAGATTCAAAATTATATGTATATTCAGTTTCCAAATTCATGATATATAACAAATGATATGATGATATGGAATATGAAATATTGTATCTACAAACAATAGTGATCATATCATTTATATCCCGGACATGTTAGACCTTTTAAAATTTGATTTTTATAAGAGATATATTATTTTATTTATATTTTACATTAAAATATACCTTTTAAAAAATGTAAACTACTCCATATATTTTGATTTGAAACAAGATTTTCTTCAATAAACAAGGCTAAAATTATGGATTCGTTAATTTTTTTTCTTCATGTTTCAAAAGTTGCATTTAACCAATTACTCCTATTTAATGGTGAAAGAGAAAATGTATAATTGAGCAGATTACAATTTTTGTTATTAAATCCCGAATTTACTCACCATTGTTTATGGAAGAAATATTTGTTTAGTTTTTCATTATTTCATTATTTAAATGAAGAGATAAATAGATCCCTAAAACACACCCATGTTCTAAATATTTTATATTACTTTATGCTTGATGAAAACAATCACCATATATTATGAATAGTTGAATATTTATGTTTTTAATGTTACATAAGTATAACTATTCCCATAATGATATTTTTGAATCATTGTCTAAATTTCTTTCTAAATTGACCTTTTTTTTTAGAAAAGTCTCACACGTTTTCATCTAATCCCATAACCATATTTTCCTATCATTATCTAAATTTTCTTTCTAAATTGAGTTAGTTAACAATATATGAGCAAGTTATATTTAAATAATTACTTATTAAATTCACTTTATTCTAAAATGTATAGTAATATATATACTTTATTTAAAATAAATTTTACATTTATTAATACTTACACGAAAGTATTCATAAACAAATTTAGACATCAATTCCCAATTTGATTTCAATAAAAATATCGTATTGAGTGGGACAATAAAGAAAAAAATATAAAAATAAATATACTTATTAGGTCAATCTTAGAGTCTTTACTCACCAAAAACTTATAGAGTTGTTGAAGAAAAATTATATATGTGTAATATTTAAATTATAGTTTACATTGTAATATTTTAGTTATATTAGTGTTTTGTGTCTTTAACACATTAGTCCTATTTAACGGTGAAATACCAACAAAAGTTTAAAATTTGAATAATGGAGTATGTTAATGTATTTCTAAGTCTTGATTTTACTCCCAACAACTTAGAGTTTGTTGGAGAAAAATATGCTCAGTATTTTTCGTTATTTACATGAAAACAACCACATCTACACACTTTACTGGAAGCAATATTTGTTTAGTTTTTCATTATTTAAATGAAGATACTAACTCCAGATTTTACAAAATTTTGGATCGAAATAATTCTGAAATATTTTATTACTATTAAACTCTAGTATTTAGAGAAATTTTTTCTCAATAAATGTACGACTCGGTTGAACTAAATCGAATGTTTAGATTTTATTAAAATTTAGATACTAACTTACTTTAATACACGTCTATTTCCACCTAACCTCCCACAAATCATTCCATCCTTAACTTTTTTTATCGCTTTACCACTATATTAGTTAATTTTAAGAAAATAGATAAAAATTAGGAGATTGTGTTTATATTTAGCACTTTCACTCATTCATCGGTCATCTTTATCACTTTTAAATCGCAAGCAAAAGTTTAACGCTTCGATCTCAATATTCATCAACGTACAAGCATCCTCCAAGCCGAACGACTGCTACACCGTGCTCTGTTCAAGTCCGCCGAATCAAAGATATTCTTCATGTATTAACTAAACTACCAAGAGTTGAATACTCTTCAACACTAAATAAAGCACTCTTACCGAATCATTTAGAATAATAAGAGATGTTGTTCCTTAATATTGTGGCTATGGTAAAACAATATTTTTAAAAAAAATTTAATCCCCATAAGCCTAAATAAAATATTAAATAAGATATTAACATTCAGTTTTATCGTAAAATCTCAAAAATAAACAAGAAAACCATAGAGATGTTTTTTACACTGTCTAAAACCATTCAATAATAGTAGAAATAAATATAAGCTGTATAACAAGAGTTTGGCCATTTGTAAGGAAGAATCTTCATCATTTTTATGGATTGCTCATACTTCCCTGCAAATTGAAATAACAATCACGATCAACTTTGCTCTACTACAAATAAGAACCCCATAAGAATGTAGGCTAAAGAATTCAAATAAAATAAGAAAGTGAAAGTTGATCAATAAAAATCTATAACACAAGAATGTCACTCTACATAATTGAACGTACTTGAGAATTTGATATACGATTGACATGAGAATATGAAGGGACTGTTTGGGAAGGCTGCACGAGATACAGAGCTGTCATCACATAATCCATATTTAAATCACCAATACTAGGTGTAGAAGAAGGGGTAAAGTCAGCTACCGTATGCGCATATGTTGAGTCGTGTGTGGTCGCTCCTTCTACCGGACCGCCAAATGACATTAGTAACTATTAATAGTAGAACAATGATTAAAAGTTCAAACAAGTATGATGAATAATATCCCTGTGCTTAATTTATAGCATAACAGAAATATTAACATAGGCATTACTTAACCATTCCCATAGATTGAATGTTTGAGGAAGTAGGAGTTCTTGCAACAAAGTCGCCTCTACCCAGGTTGTCATAGTTTGGCGTGATCTGCTAGTAAGCATCAAACTCAATTATTATCATCTCATTATTACAAAACCAACCAAAAAAGCACATTATTAATTGTACATATCATTCACTTGTTGTCATGACAAGTTGATGTAGGTGCACAAGCATCAAGTTCAATATCTTAATGTCACGAGAAATAAAAATATTAGACAAACCTATTAATAGCATAAACAACAATTTAAAAACTTGAAATCATACCTCTTGTATAGGGGATGATATCATAACCATATCATCTATACCATTCATTTCAATGTCATCTCAAACATATCATTGTTGGCCTATAAATACAAACATAAAAGCTAAAAGGGTATAATAACTAAACTTATGTAACAAAGTATAGATACATGTTTTCATTGCAATTAAAAGTACCTGCAATGACTGTGTTTTCCATGGTGTCACCTAGGGTCAATGATTCATTGACCTATTGAAGTAATACTTAATCAACATAAGTGACAAATAAAGAACTAACAAAAACATTATTTAAGCTTTGCAATGAGACTCACATAAATCAATTCATCTTCTGTGATTGGCGGAGATTGGAAAACTCATAATTTGTACCATGTAAAACATCTGACACCTTGGGCTTTGAACATGTGCGTGAATTATGCCCGGTTTTGTGACAATTATTACACCGCCTACTCTTTTTAAACTTGTTGTTTTTGCGAGGAGCGCCTTTTGTTTTAACCACTTTTGGATCACCTATGGTTTTAACCAGTGTTGGATCACCTAGTGGCAAAGATGAGTTGCACATCCTCAAGTTGATTCCACGACGTTCTTCTACCCGAGATATGAGTTTGAAAATTTCATCTTTGATCTCCACAAAATCGTCTGCATTTTTTGCTGCGATATTGCATAACCTGTTACACAAAGCAGATAACGCACCTGTGCGTAACATACTCATCTTTTCACGATCACTGTCGTTTGCTTCCTTTGATGACATGCAATCCATCTTAGCATTTTTCATCCACCGCTTGCATATCAGAGAATTTGGAATGTCTGCCATATGCTCATATTTCATAGCACAAAAGATGTGAGAACACGGAATTCCCTTTGATTCAAATTGACGACAATCACAAACAATAGTATTGCGTTGGATCAAACATGACAATGTACTCAGTATCTGGACTATCAAAAAGGCTCATCTTAAATTTAACAGTATCCTCATATGATGTTCTCTCCATAACGATAACAGCGGCAACACCATCCAATTCCTTTCTAACCTCCCAAAACTTCTTCCTTGTAAATATATTCGCAGCAACAGACTCAAGCTTGCGCAAAGCAGTAGTCAGTACAGGTTCTCCATATTTTGATTAAAATCAGAGATCAGCTCATTATGCCTGTACTCGTTAATAGCCCGCTGGAAGTTACGCATGAAATCTAGAAGACTATTTTTTTGGTGAACATATTTTTTTATGAATGAGTTGACTCCTTCACATATCGAAGTAGTTCTAATTCCTGTCAGAACTTTATCATGCATATAAGCACTTGCCCACATTGGCCTCATCCTGTAAACTTTATTTACCCATGGATTATCCCCAATATTATACTTATCAACAACCTTTCTCCACTCTTCTTCAAAACTCTCAGGGTATACATGGAGTACATTATCCTCTTGAACTCCTGTAAGAAATTTGAATTCTTGACATTCTCGCATGCATTTTGCTGCAAATGCCACAAACAAAGCCTGTGAAATGTATCTGGAAACACCACTTTTATTGCTTCTCGCATTGCAGAATCACCGTCGGTAACAATTGTCTTTGGATGTTTGTCAGACATAGCTTCACGCAGTGTTTGCAAAACCCAAGTGTATGTGTCAATTTTTTCATCATCAATCACCGCACTGGCAAATATAGTAGTCTCCCCATGATGATTATATCCACAAAAAATTACCAATGGCTTGTTATACTTGTTTTTCTTGTAAGTGGTGTCAAAGGCAACAACATCACCAAAGCATTCATAATCAAGTCTACTATCACCATCTGCCCAAAATAAATGCTGCAATCTACCGTCGTCTGATATGGTGAACTTTGAAAAAAACATGGGATCGTTGTCTGCTTTCGCTTGTAAATAGGCCAATACTTCAAATGCATCACCATCCTGTATCCTGATTCGCTTTTCCTTGTCTATATGATTATAAAGATCTTTCTTGATAAAGCCTAAATCTTCATATCCTCCTTTTTGACCTAACATTAGTCCCATGATATGGCATGTTCGGACACCATACAAATGTAAGCTATTCACTTGAGCTTTATCAGCATCACTTAATTTACGGTATGCAGGAATCAAGTGAACATGTTCATCCGGTGTTAGCTCATGATTGTGCACCTCTATAAAAGACACAACTTTCCACTTCCTTGTTGTATAATCCATGCGGAAACGGATTTTGGCTGGGCATTTAATCCTAGTAATGGCCTTGGGCTCTCTACTTGGATCCACGTCATGTGAATTTTTTTCCTTTCTTGTGCCCTCTCTGTTGCATACATGTTGCCGCATCACAATCTCACCATTAGAGCCATACAAAACATCATCACATCTAGAAACAAACCCGTGGCTCTTCGCATAATTGTAATAAAATTCAGAAGCTTCCTTCATGGTGTCGAATTGAAGGTCAAGTATTTCATCCGACGACAATTCTGTAATTTTTTTGTATGCTTCAATAGTACCCCCCGTATCCAAATTGTTGTTCTGGACGAGCATCGTATCCCGAAGAAATTCACTGGAATCTCTAGTAGTAGAAGTACCACAACTTTCTTCTACATTGACCACATCCATCTGAATACCCTACAAGCATTACCAACCAATTTGTAATATATAAAGTCTGAAACAGTATAAAAAAATAGACAATCTTAGTCAACGTATGATAAAATTTGAAACTCCCCATTTTTTTGGTCTAAATATACTCAAAATGCAAGTCATTCTAGCCTATCTAATTATTTTCAAAATGTAAGTCATTTTTGTATTTTTTTCTCATTATACCCCATATTACTTATTGGTTGTCAACTTATTTTTTTTAAATCTTAAGAGTTACCCATAGATTCTATTTTTATTTTTATAATCAATTTAAAATTAAGTATAATAATGTGCAACGTTAAAAAAGATTACTAGTTGGGAATCTAATTTGTAAATAGAATATCCATATCTATATGGCTTCCACCAAATACGAAAAACATATTTGTAAAATATTTTAACCTGAAAATCTGTTAAGAGTTGAATATTAGTTTATATAGTAACATACATTCTTACCTGATTTGCAAAATATTTTAGTTGACAAATATTATTATTTGTAAATCAGAGTGTCATATTTAAATTAGGGGTGATTTAGGAAGCTTTGATATTTCATAATTTTTTAAAATAAAATTTCTGCAATTTGAAATGTAGGGGTACAAATTATTACCGTAACCAACATGTGGTTTACGATTTCAAACTTAACAACAACAAAAATGGATATACAAAAACTATATGCAAGTTACATATATATATAGTGCTCAATCAGTTAATCAAACACAATGAAAATAGTACAATAGTTACAATTAATGATAGAATAATAAAACTTATTCTAAGATGTGAAAAGTGTAGATTCTACCTTGTTATGGATGACGATGAAAATCAATTATACTTGACCTCAGCACCTGAAATTAATTTAAAAAAAATAAGTATCACTACAATATATTAACTTATTGTTAGCCAAACAAATGTTCAAAAGTTGTTACCTCTATAGAGTTTCATACATGAGATTAAAACATAAATTAATTGATTTTTAGTGAAGATGAAAATGTAAATTTTGTTGAAATTAATCTAAATCATACTAGAATTGTACCATCAACAATATGTGAAATTGCTGTCATTGACATTCAACAAGAAGAAACGACAACTCTAATCATGAACACTACCAATAAAGAAAATGAAACACTAGTTACCAATGCAAATGACGAGCAACAATGTATTATACATGCAAATGTAGACTTTGGATAATTGAAAGTACGTTAACTACGACTTATCCTAGCAATCTCTCATCATTTTTTTCTTCAGAAACCACCATCTCCAGTCAATAATGTCATCTCATCATTAATTATATACATATGAACCATGAATAAGTATTAGATGAATATGTAGGATGACCGAACTCATGTACAATTGTAGACCAAATAAATGTGCAATTGCAGACCAAATTTGAATTGTTTTGCTGTTTACTGAATGTGATTTGAGCAACAATTGTCAGTTTTAACCGAACAAATATATATAGGTATATTACTTGACTCTTATGTAATTATGTTTTTATATATTTAAGGAATCAAGTTTACTAAAAAAAAAGTAAAACCGATCTAAATTAAAATTCAATTACTTTTCTTTTCTTGAATTAGAAATAACTAGTAAGAATAGTTCAAAACAAAATGAAATTCATAGAGAAATAAGAATAATTACTAGAAGCCGGAACTCTATCTTGTTATGGATGAAAATAAAAATCAATAATATCAGACCTCAATGCTAGGAATTTATTTTGAAAAATATAAACTTTAAAAACCGTGTATATTAAACTACTATCACCATCAACAAAAATTCAAAACAGTTTCTTTTACACGGTTTCATAAATTGAATAAATTAACGGTTTCATAAATGAGAAAAATTGATAGTTGTTTACGCATTATATCTCCTATCCAAACCCCCCAAAATCCTTACCCTTCACCAGCAGCTTCTCAAATCCAAATTTGTGAGGTTCATATGGGGCATCTCAAATCCGAAGCTAATCCCCAAGTGCCCGGCATAACGCCCGCCCTAACCCTCATATCTTTGTTTGTTGGATCCCGTAGTGGATCAAATTCTGGTTCTTCATCGCCGTTCGGTACACGGGAAGAGCACAGTTTGGGAAATCACTGTAAACAGAGATGTGGCTGAAGATTGTGCGAAAGCAAAAGCCAGTAATCGACCCGACCCTTGACCCTGTTCTTCTGGTACCAGGAGTCGCCGGGTCAGTTCTCCATGCTGTCGATGATTCTGGCCATGGGTGAGCGCGTTTGGGTGCGGTTCCTCGCCGCAGATTACAAGCTGCATACTAAGCTTTGGTCTCGCTTCGATCCTTCCACCGGTAAAACAGTGTCGCTAGATCCTGACACAAACATCGTGGTGCCTGAGGACAGATATGGACTTTATGCGATTGATGTTCACCCAGATATGATCTTTGGGCGAGAGTTCGTATCCTACTACCATGACTTGATTTGTGAAATGCTCAAATGGGGGTTTGAGGAAGGCAAAACGTTGTTTGGTTTTGGATATGATTTCCGTCAAAGCAACAGGTTTCAAGAGACTCTCTACTGTAGCGTCTCCCACTCTCTCGTTGTTCCACATCTAAAACCCCGGTCGATTTTCTCACCACCACCACCTTCTCCGATCTCAATCACGGCCTCACCTCCCCTCTGCTTCAAAATCCTTCACTCATCCTCAACCGTAGCCACCACTCCTCCCCTAATCACCACCGTCCCTGCTCCAACCCCCAAACCCCTAAAATCCCTACCCTTCACTAGCAGTTTCCCAACCTTTCCCCAGCTACCACCACGATAACCCCAACCCTTTTCCCACCCTCAAAACTCTCTAGCCATCCAAAATGCACACCCGGAGAGGAGAGGAGTCAATACTGTATTTATCGATAAAAAAAATACTATACTAATTTGCTGTCCTATTTTTTTTCTTTGAAACCATCCTCATCTCCCCGTCATTCCTTCCCATCCATGAGTATATGAATTTGAAAAAAGTGCAGGCTTTACTCTATGCGTTTTCAACATCTGAGAATTGTAAGTTTAACTCAATGGATTTATACATGTAAATTTGAAAAACAATAAAATTTCACTGACCTGAATCACTTGCTTTTTTTTCCAACTATAAAGAATGGAGGAAGAGTCGATGTAAAAGCTAACAAAAATGGTGGAGTTCAAAGTAACCGATGGAGCCACGGAGAAAGAAAACACAAATAAAAAGGACAGTTAGTTACTTTTTTTAATACTTAATAAGTTTTTTTATTTACAATTAAGTCCTTTAAATTAAGTTAACCAGGGGTGTGGTTAACAAATTAAATAAATAAAAAAATGAATTTTTAAAAACCAAAATATAAATAATATATTTTACCACTTGTCAATTTTTAATTGGTGCAGGAGGGAAGGGTACGTTACCCTCTCAAAACAGGGAGGGTATGGAAGCACACACCTACATATAGACTATTGAGAATATATATTTATAGACGTTTATACGTTGCAATGCAATAGAAGAACATAAATGATATGTACGAGTACAGTACCAACTTAATTAACGTGAAATTTGTAGTGATTTTTGTTTCATGATTTGAAAATTATACTAATTTACTATGGTAGTTATTGTTTTTATTTTGCACGAGTTATAGTTATCATTTTAATCTATATGCGCTCTAGTTATTATTTTATTTTATATGATTTTTTTAATTATTTAAATAATCATGTACATGCTACCCATCTTAGATTGCTGGCTGATGATTATGCGCCTTTGATTGGTAAGATCACGGCACGTATTAGCCACTGGACTGCAAGAAACTTGAGTTATGCGGGGAGACTGCAGCTGGTTAATAGCACTCTGATCAGTATACAGAGGTTTTGGGCGAATATTTTCCTTTTTCCGAAGAAAGTTATGTTGTTGATCATCAGGAGATGTAGGAGTTTTTTGTGGAGTGGCTGTGAGAATAGTAGGAAAGCCCCGGTTTCTTGGCAGAATATTTGTCGTCCCAAGTGTAAAGGTGGGCTGGGTATCAAGGAAATTCTTTCCTGGAATAAAGCAGCAATATTGACATTCTTGATTAATTTGAATGGATCTGAACATTCTGCTCTGGTTCGGTGGTGTAAGGTTAACTTACTCCGTTCTGCTGATATTTGGAGTGTTAAACTTAGTGGTAGTCACGCTTTCTGGTGGAAGACTTGTTTGAAGCTCAGAGATGAGATTATCAATAATAATCTCAGACCTGCTCTGGAGAACTGTTTTCAAAATCAGGGAGTTGTTAAAGTGCGAAGTGTTTATGAGTTAATCCAGCCTTGCGTGTCTGATGATGGCTGGGATTTGGTGCTGTGGACAAATTATTGCTCTCCTCATGCTTCGTTTATTTGGTGGTTATCTTGTCATAACCGCTTAGCAAGTAAGGATAGAGTTAATAAATGGTCTGCTGGTATTAGTACAGAGTGTGTGTTTTGTGGGCAGTTGGAAACTCGTGACCATTTGTTCTTTTTGTGCGATTTTAGTAGATTGATATTTACTGAAATTCTGCACCTTTGGTTAGTTTGTAAGCTTCCTGTTAATTTTTCTGATTGTATGGCGTGCCTGTGGGAGGCTAGGAGAAAATCATCCTTGGTGTTTAAGTTACGGTGTGCGGCTGTGGGGATGGTAGTGTATCACATTTGGAGAGCTCGGAATGATGCTGTTTTTCGAATGTGCCTCCTGATTGGAGGAGGTGTGTGGTGATGATTAAGCAGGAGTTAAAAGTTAGATGGGGTAGATTTCATTTTAAGTCTAACAGGAGGAATTTCAGGGTTTGTATGTGATTTGGTCTGCTTGACCTACTGAGTCATTAGTTTTTGCTATTGTCCCTGCAGTCTGTTGCAGGTTTAGTTTTTTGTTGATCCTTAGGTTGTATGTTTTTGTTTGTTAATATAGCTTACCTTTCACTTCAAAAAAAATGATAGTCAGATGATGGGTGAGAGAAACCAAAAAGGTTACATGAAGCTGCTAAGTTTGTGGATGAGGTAAGGAAAGCATGGGCAGAAACAGGTGTCTCTATATTATCTTATGGGTGGAAAGACAAGAGGGGTAGACAATTGTTTGACTTTGTTGTGAACAACCCTTATGGGAATGTATGTTTATGTTCAATTGATGCAAGTGATGTCGTGAAAGATGCTAATTTGATTTGCAACTTGCTTGATGAGGTTGTGGAGGAAGTGGGTAAACATTTGGTTGTCCATGGTATAACTGATAATGCTTCGAATTACAAGAAAGTTGGGCAACTATTGATGGAGAAGAGAAAGAGATAGTGGTTGACTCATGTGCTGCTCACTGTATGGATATAATCTTAGAAGACATTGGAAAATTACCTGAACATAAAGCTGTATTAACAAAGGCTAAGGTCATTATTTATATTTTTATATTATATAGGTTGCAACATTGTTCTTATTATTTTAGCTTGTTGATGTTAATAGGTGATATCATTCATTTATAACCATTCATGGTATTAGCTTTGATGAGAAAATATGCGAAGAAGGATTTGGTCCATCCTGTGCCAACACGATTTGCAACTAGTTTTTTTACACTTCAACAGCTTGGTGGATCTACGTGAACAATTGGAGCAAATGTTCACATCAGTTGAGTGGACAGGATGTAAACTGGACAATAGGATGACCATCTTAATGTCAAGAAGATTATCTTAAGGGATGACTATATTTGGTAGAATGTCATGTATGCTTTGACAACAACAACAACACCTCTAGTTAAGGTGTTATGACTAGCAGATTGAAAAAAAAGGTCCTGGGATGGGGTTTCCTTATGGTTTGATTGATGAAGCTAAGGAAAAGATAGGTTCATACCTGAAGGATGATTATAATTCATATCCAGAGAGATATGGAGGATTATTGATAAGCAATAGGAATTCCAACTACATCGAGATTTGCATGCGGTAACTCATTTTGAATCCACAATTCCAATATGCGACGAATAGATGTACTCATCCTGAAATCAAGAAAGGGTTAGTTAACTGCTCGACAAAATTAATCTAAAAATTTAAAGAACAATCTTAAGTAATGAAACAACAATTGAGCTTCATAATGAAAGAGGGAATATTTGGGCTCAAGCTTCAATCCTCTAAGTTATTATACTTTATCAGCAGGACAGACTCCATTAGTCCACTCCAATTACAAACAAAGATATCGAATTTAGTTATTTGTTGACACTATACAAAGTTTATCATCAAGCAAGGTACATACATGATACATCCATGGATAAGTTTTTAGTATCAACTTCCAATTACCGTTTTTCCAGGATATCAAATTTACCTACTATTTTAATTATGAAGTTTGAAGGCGATGTTTCTACAAGTTAAAATTATTATTGTTGTTTTTGTATATATATATGAAATACCCCGAACTTAAATATAGTGATTAAGATTATTCTAATCCGTATTTAAGAGCCTAATAATGCTTACGTAATATTTGTAAGGAAAAATAAATCCAAAAGAAATAAAGAAACGCTTAAAGAGCGAAAAATGCTAAATAAGCGTTAAATAACCATAGGAGGTATGAGACCTCGGTTAGCGTATTATAAGGATTCTAAGGGCTTAATTAAGTCTAAATAAGTATGAGGGAACAAATCCCGAAGGAAACGGATCCTTAAAACGGATTAAAATCACTAACGAACCTTAAAGCGCGTCTTTCGAGGTGATCGTGAAAACGTGACTTTAAGCGGGTCAAATAGACTCGTAACAGTTTTGGTCAACTAGATAATCATTAATAAATATTAGTGAAGCTTTAGGACCAATAAAATCAATAAAACGAGAGATTAGTAAAAACTGTCAAAAACGGGAAGTTGTGGGGTAGAAATATAAATAACACAAACTTATGTGTCCAACTTTGTAAATAAAATTTTAAATACCCATAAGGGCTGTGTGTGGTCCGATTTTATTCCCCTCACACACCCACTCTCTCAATCCTCTCTATGTACAAAAGACAAAAGTAATAAAACTACCCCACTCTCACATACTCTCTCTCCTACCCCTATTCTCTCCTCTCTCTCACGTGAACACCCCCTCCCTCACTCTCTTTTCTTTCTTCTTCTTCCCCCATGCGATTTCTATGGAGGTTTGAAGAACCACTCACAAAACTCCACTTCTCTCCTTTGTAACTCCCTCAAATCTCTTCTAAAAATTATAAAAATACCACCATTGTAATCCTCTCACCAAGAGCTACGTTTCTATCTTTCCAAAATTCGAAAACACACATTTTCGTTTTATGGGTACATCCCATTTGGAGCTTCAAGACCACCATTAGAGCCACCTTGTTCTCCTTGTTCTATTGAGGTAAAAATCTTCTTGAAACTCCACCTTTTTCTAGCCTTTGTGGGCAAAACGAAAATTTGACTAAACCCTTGTTTGGTCCCTTGTGTTCTAGCCTATTTTGGCTTTGTTGGAGGAGAGGAAATATTGTTCTTGAGCTAACCCAAACAGCTCCTACACCCTTGGAAGGTAAAATAAATTCTAAACCCTAAAACCTATATTAGAACATACATAATGGTTAGGGTTAAATTGCGTATTAAAATGGTGTATTGAAAAGTGTATGTATATGGGCTGTAGTGTAAGATTGTTGAAGTAGCTAAAGCCGGTGGAAAGAGGAAGGAGGAAGAGAGGAGAGCTTGAGAAGTAACAAGGTAAAATATACTTGTCCTTGTGTAGTTTTGTATGTGTGTGTGTGTAACAGATTTTAGAAGTATAAAATGGTATTGTAAAATGGTAGTGTGTAGTAGAGTAATGTATAAGAGGATGTAAGTGTTTTAAACCCTTGGAGACAATGTTAAAAACCATTACAACTAGTTTGGGAATGAATGTTTGAGTGCAGGAATTTTTAGTAGTGTTTTAGTATTGGTAATTATGTATGGGAGCTTGTATATTGATGTTGTGTATAAACAGGTGAGATGATATTAATGTGTGAGGAAACATTGTGGTGAAAGTGTATAAAATATAGGGGAGACGATGGCGAAATTTGCCTAGGATTATAACACTTAGTGAACTAGGAACTAGGTGGCTAATAGATGTTGTAACAGATTTTGATAGAGAAAGATAAAGGAGTAGGTTGGGAGAGATAGATAATGTATAGTGATGTACTTGGAACTCTAGAAATGACATTAGAAGAGGTGGTTAGAGAAGGGGAGAGTAAGTGTCAAAATCTGTAGCAAAGAGATATTAGATTGCATTGTAGAGCTAAGAAGAAATAGTGTGCAAGATTTGGTAAAATGAATGTTGGACTTGGGTATAGGTGGTACAATTGCTTGGAAATGAATTGGCTTGGTAAGAGGAGGTATTTGGGATGCTAGGAGTGACATTGGTAGAGGAAGTATTGGATGTTAGAAGTTGGAACAAAAATCTGTAGCATTGGAGGATGAAAAAACTGTTGTAAGTGTGGAAAGGAAGTGAGGAATTGTGTAAGTTGATTGATGGATTGAGTAAGGAATTTGGTGGATGAACTAAGGCAATTTGGAGGGCCTAGGTAGTGTTTAAACATGTGGGATTACATGTAGGAAGATTGGAGAAACAATGGGCAAAGTATAGAACTGAAAACAGAAATAAAAATGCAAAATAGGGCCGGACCGACCTTGGGACCGAACTTGCAAGGTCGGTCGAGCCCAGATTTACAAAGACGGGAAAACTTCTGGAATCGACCGGACTTGCGACCGGACTTGCAAGTTCGGTCGGACCAGAAAAATTCTCCCGTCTGTAACTGGATCGACCGGACTGCGACCGGACTTGCAAGGTCGGTCGGCCAGAAAATTTTCCGTCGAGTAAGCTACTGGAATGGACCGACCTTGCGACCGGACTTGCAAGGTCGGTCGGGCTAAAATTTTCCCGTTAAGTAACTTACTGGAATGGACCGACCTTGGGACCGGACTTGCAAGGTCGGTCGGCCCTGGAATTTCCACCCGATGTAACCTACTGACTCGGACCGAACTTGCAAGGTCGGTCGCAAGTTCGGTCGGGTCAAAACTTACAAAAAAAAAAAACTATAAGACTATGGTTAGTATATGTATGTATGTACATGTATACCCACCTATACATACGTGCATATATATGTAAGCAAACCATTGTTAAGTAATTAAGAGTGAGTAAATAAAATGTAAGTATAAGAATGTGAAGACCTAGTAAGTATGAGTTAGGAAGCGTAAAGGTAACCGAATTTAGTTAATGATAGTTAGATTAATTATTCGGTTGTATGTATATCATAGGATTTGAATTGTGAATACCGGAAGAAGAACGTGGGATACAAGTACAACGGTGAAAGGTATGATTTCTTCATGCCCTGTATCCTAATCGGTACCCGATTTGTGTGCTTATTTGATCACCTAATAAGATAAATGCATGAATCGGACTATATTGCACCTACTTGTGCTTGTTTACATTGTTCTGATATTTGTCTTGAACAATAGTTTGTATATTCATGAAAACATATGAATGATGATGAAGTGTATCATACTTGTAGTGTACTTGTATATTGTAATGTATTGTATGTAAGTGTATATGGGTATTGTATTATTGTGGCTTGGATGTTGACTTGTACTAATTCCTAACTATCTAACTCCTAACTTAAGTGAGTAAATTGGAATGAGTACAAGTCCGATATAGCTTCGGCCACGCGTGAGGATGCGGAGTCACAAGAGGTTGGCTGCAATTCCTGACTCTTAAACTGGTCCGCGGCCCAAATCCCTTAAATGGGTAGCATCCCGGATTGGTGAGTCAAGTAAATCCCGGAGGTGGGACGGTGTAGTCCCCAGGGCCGGAGGTCCGACGACTTAACTTGAGTAAGAGTAAGAGTAAGTAAGTATGGATCCGTAAGTAAGTATGAGTATGAGTATGTATGGATGAAAGTAACGAGTAAAAGAGTAATCTCCACCCGATAACCCGGGTGGACCACCAATAAGCTAACAAGGAATTGTATTTGTGTATGTAATGAGTATGTGTATTCGGAAGAAGGTAAGTATGTATTGGATGGTTATTGTTTCCTTGTATATGTAATGTGTATGTATGTATGCCTTGCGTAAGTATTGTTGTATTGTGTATAAGAGCATGTATGCATGTATGTTTGAATGAAATCAACCGCATGTATTCGACCAAGTGGTCGGCGTACCCTCACTAGTACGCGGGGTATGCGGTTATCATGCTCGGCGAAAGCTGACCCCTTTGGGGGACATTTTTAGGTGCAGGTACCCGAAGCGAATGTGGTCAAGGAAGAGACCGGAGGCACACCTTGTAATTAGGAGTAAGTAGTTTGTGAGGAACGGGTAGGTAGTAGTAAGTAGACTCGTGGTGAGTACGTATGAACTTTGAAGAGGTAGTATCTGTATAAGGATCTTAGTAAACTCGGTATGTGGATTATATTGTATGGTATTCGAAGTATTGTATCGAATGGAAGAATGTAGCGTGTATTGGTGTATGAAATACATATATTGTAGATTTGTAGTACTCGGGATTCCGGTCCATCAGACCGATGCTGTATGTAGAAGTAGTAGCCTTGTTAGTCACGTGGGTGGCTAACGGCATTGTATCACCCAATGGATGTAAGTAGGTATCCGCTGCGTGCATCTGATGAGTAAGGAGATTGGACGTTAATGACTGTATTAATAGTAGGGGTGTTACAATATATATATAACAGCTTTTCATTTATGCAAACTACTTTATATTGTTTTGGAAAAACTACAGAACTATTGTTTTAAAGCAGTAACTAAAGTTTTTACACCATACATTCTAATGGATATTTCCGAGAACATTTTTACGGTCGTTCTCTTTGCTATTGACTGAATAAATTCTCTTCGCTAACTACATGTATTTATATAGTTAATTTTAGATATATTTTGTGTTTATGATTTCTACAATCATATCCACCAGAAAATCGTATAATTTTAAGTTGTAATAATTGTTAACCTAATCATAGTATTTTTCTTTACTAATCAATGTAATTTGTTTATAGTGGCCAATTTGAATAAGGTCGATTTCACCCCTTTGGATATTTCGGGTCGGAATTATTGTCTTGAGTATTGGATGTCGAGCTCCATCTCGCTGGAAAAGGTTTGAAAGGTGTCGTGAGGAAAAATGAGATTTCTAAGCAAGAAAAGGCACAAGCTATTATCCTTCTAAGGCATCATTTGCATGAGATCCTGAAAAAATCAATATCTAACGGTCAAAGATCCCCAAGAACTTTGGAAAAATCTAAAAGATCGTTTCGACCACCAGAGGACTGTGATCCTCCCTCGTGCACGCTATGAGTGGATGCACTTGAGGTTACAAGACTTTAAAACATTCAGTGAATATAACTCTAGCATGTTTCGAATGAGTCGAAACTAAGACTGTGTGGTTGAAATAGTGAAAGATGAGGATATGCTAGAGAAAACCTTTTCAACATTCTATCCGTTAAATGTTGTAATGCAGCAGCATAGATAAAAGGGTTTCACCACTTATTCTGAACTGATTTCATGCCTTTTGGTGGCTGAAGAGAATAATAGTTTGCTTAAGCAAAATCATCAAGATCGCCCGACTAGATCAGCCCAGTGCCTGACAAAATGTGACAAACTGCTAAAGTCAATATCAATTAATCCACTTTTGTGCATAAAAGTGGTCGTGGGCAAAGTCGAGGTCATAGCCGTGGAAGATGCCGCTATCAAGGGCGTGGTCATGGATATAAAAGTGGTTGGATTAAAACCACTATTTCGAAAGATGAAAGAAAAAATTTCAAGAAGGATAATACTCCAAGAAATCGGGACAAGGAAAAATGTCATAAGTGTGGTATACACGAACCATTGGGCAAGTGAATGTCACACGGGACCACACCTTGTGAAGTTAAATCAAGCTCGTTAAAAGGAACATATGTTGAAGCAAATGCTATAGAGGCTAACATCATGGAAGCAGGGGCTTCCGACAAAACTCTTTTGAAGGCATCTGATTTTTTCAAGAATATTGACAGTACCCCAAATATTGGTTTAAACCCTCTTGAGTATTTGTCTTTTGGGGACATGGATATGATGGTTTTTTTTATGAAATTTTTAGGCATCTTGTGTTTTTTTATTTTTCTTATGTTTGGTCGCACCTTTTGGTCATATATGATTATCTTTCTTATGTTTTATTTCCTTTTATTTGGAATAACAATCTTGGCGTTACAAGCCTTGATAATATGTACCGTTTTTAATATAATAAATAAAATATTACTATTATTGTTTTATTTAATGCCGTGAGTATTATTATAATCAATTTTATTTTTTTTAGGCCATCAAATGGCCAGTCTCCATGGCAATGAGCTATGTCTTATTGATAGTCCACCGCACACTCCATCTTGAAAAACTAGATATATTTCCAAGTCTCCATGAGAGTTTGGCTCGTTTAATTACTATTTTTGGGTGCCCCTCGGATATGATTGCAGGTGTTGGGAAAGAAGCAATTGTGTTCCCAGGGGGGGAACTATAATTGACATTGATGAAGCTTAATTCAAGCAAGTTTCAAAGGTATTGCTAAGCTTCAGAGATATTCGAAAGAAATGGCTATCATATTGAAACTCTTGGCCAACAATGTAATGAATACTTATGTAGACATCCCATGAGAATAATGGGAAACGAGTACTAGAAATATTACAGAATATAAGCTGGGCTTATATGGGGTATTTGTTAGTCCTATTGAGATTGATATTGTCACTAACCAAAAGTTAGTATACCAAAAAGTATTCAGCTTATGGCAAGACAGATTAGGTCATCCACGGGAAACAATGATGAGGAGAATCATTGTAAATTCTAGTGGGCACCCCCTTAAGAACCAAAAGGTTCTAGCATCATGTGATTTGGCATGTGCGGCTTGTTCTCTTGGAAAATATATCACATGACCATCACGAACAAAGGTGAATGATGAATTACCAATATTCCTTGAGTGGATTCAAGGTGATATTTGCAGGTCTATTTGCAGACTGTATATCGTGAGTGTTGGAACTGGTGTAATTAAAATAAAAGAAAAGAAATTAAAACTCAAAATAACTGTCGGGCTGCAAACAAATCCCGGTCGTAGTAGTATAGTAAAGTGTAAGCGACCGGATATCGAACCGTGGGACTAAAGGGAATTATTAAGTACCTAAGCTTGTCACAAAAAGGGGGGGATTAATTGACTTGTTTTACAAATAAAAAGGAAAGATAAAATAAACTAAGTTAATAGATAAATTAAATGGGACTCTGGTTCAGGTTAATAATATCTGCTCTTTCATGCTATGTCTACTGGTTTAATTATAATTGTTTGGCAAAATTCCTTTTATTATCTTAAGGACTAATCATAGACTCATAAGAACTCGTTTACCAGAAAATGCAAGGTCCGATGAAAACTCAAGCAGGCACTAGTAAACGGCATTGTAAAAGGAATAATATTCTTGCAACTGAGTACTAACTTATCCGATGAAAACAAGTTTCCTACAGTTTTACGGCTTAATTAACCTATCTATTTTTTCACCGATCAGATTAAAAACAGATTTGTGAAGCATTTTAATAAATTCATGAGGTTTATTAAAAAGGCGAGATGACCTTAAAACGCAACAAACTGTATTTAAATAAAACCAGTAAAACATATTGCATAATTAATACAAATACATAATAACCATTCCCAGAGTATACGTATTCTAGCCTAACATATTAAACATATAAACAGAAACAAGAGTATGTAGAAATCATCTATAGTCACTCCTGCATTCGTTCTGCTATTTTGTATACGTCGGACTAGAGGTGGAAATGGTGGAATGGAAAGAAAATAAAATGGAGAAGACGGGAGAAGAGAAATGGGATGAACGAGTAAATTGTGGTGTAGTGGATCGATGATGGATCGATTGGATGGATTGGAACCTCGGAAGGAACACTGAAGAAGATAAGTGGAGCGTGGGTTTTATAGAAGAATGAAGAGGAAGAAGACAAAGGGAACACCGCGTGAGGAATTTAAGGCAGACGCCTGATATGGTTAATGAAGTAGATGGATATGTTGTAGGCGCCGCAAAGGAAGAAGCAACTTGGGGAAGACAGTCGGCGAAGAAGAAAACCAGTTGCGTTAATTTCTGGATCATGGATATGGACATTCACACGTGTCCGTGTTTATGTCCGTGTTATTTCCCCGGACCTCTCTATCGCTCTCCTTAGTCTTGTCCGCCTCAAATTACGCGGACGTCTCACACGGTCCTCTTCTCTATCTCTTGTCCGCCTTTAATTCCATGGACGCGGGGCGGACACGGGGCGGACGTGACACACGGTCCTCTTCTCTATCTCTTGTCCGCCTTTAATTACGTGGACACGGGGCGGACACTTCTCTATTTTCTTCTTGTCCGGCCTTTTCTACACGGACGTGGGACGGACGTCTCTACTCCTGTCCGCCCTTTGTTCCACGGACGTGGCACGGACGTGCCACAGAAATAAGGCCAATGGCGTGCAACTCGCGTGACTCATTTTAATCCCTTTTGATATGTGTGTTTATATGACATTTTTCCTACATTTAACACATATAATACATCAGTTAATATCACAACATAATTATAGGAAGCACCCAAGATAAGTGAGAAACATTACTTAAAATGCTACAAATTATAAGGTGATTAAACCTTAATAAGTCTATATGTTTTGCACTTATCACTATTACACCACCATGTGGACCTTTTAAATATTTTATGGTATTGATTGATGCATCAACATGGTGGTCATATGTGAGCCTACTTTCTACAAGGAATATGTCATTTTCTAGGCTTCTAGCCGAGATAATTAAATTAAGGGCTCATTTCCTAGATCATCCAATCAAGAAAATAAGATTGGATAATGCTGGAGAATTCACATCCCACGTTTTCAATGATTTTTCTCAATCAATTAGGATAACAGTTGGGCATCAGTGACTCATGTTCATACTCAGAATGGTCTTGCTGAGTTGTTAATTAAGAAATTGCAAATGATAGCAAGACCACTATTAATGAGGTTTAAGCTACCCACTACTGCTTGGGGTCATGTGATCTTGCATGCAGTGGAATTAATCAGGCTTAGACCTATTTCACATCACTCATTATCCCCATTGGAAATGATATCTAGAAAATGAACTAGAGGTATCATGGAATGCTTCGTCCATTAATTTTATGGACCCTATAACAAAGCAAAATGAACTAGAGTTCAAAGAACAATTCATTTGCAGATGTTGCAAAACAACCTACCAAATGCTTTGTAGATACAAGGCAGGTAACACGATCATATATACCAGCTGTAAATATTCCAGCTCGATTGGAACTCCCGGGAGAAAATCCAAATTCTAGACAGCAAATGGCAAGTGAATCTCAAGTACGCAGGAAGCGTTGTTGACCATTGGGATCCAAAGATTTGAACCGTCGAAAGAGGAGTTCGGGCCCTTGAAATTGGAGTCTAGTCTTTCAAAAGGAGGACGAATATTCCAAAATGACACAAAAAGAAAAGGGAAATAAGGAATTCCAAGATTTGAAGCTTCGAAAGAGGAGTTCAGACCCTCAAAAGGGGGAAAGAACTACCACAATAATGCAGAAAGAGAATAAGGGTACTTTGTCGGAAGAAAAAAAACAAGGATATGGATGTGGAGAATGATAATTATGAGATCTCAATAAATTATGTCAGTACCGGAATTGGATGGTATAGACATGAAAATAGTCATCGATGACATTTTTGCATACTCGGTTTCCATGAGAATCATGGATGTTGATGTCTCAGAGCCCCAATCCATTGAAGAGTGTAGGCAAAGAAATGATTGGGAAAGCTGGAAAAATACGATTAAGGCAAAGCTCGATTCATTAAATAAAAGAGGAGTATTTGGGCCGATTGTTCCTACTCCTAAAGATATTAAGCCAGTTGGCTAAAATGGGTGTTTGTGAGGAACAAAAATGAATAAGATGAAATTGTGAGATATAAAGCCAGATTGGTGGCACAAAGCTTTACCCAGAAACCGGGAATAGATTATACGGAAACGTATTCTCCCGTTGTAGATGCTTTTACCCTCAGGTTTCTTGTTGGCTTAGCGGTTAATGAACAACTTCACATGAAACTTATGGATGTTGTAACCGCTTATGTATATGGGAATTTGGATGCAAATATATATACAAAAGTACCAGAAGGGTACAGAATGCCCAAACCATCTCATGAAGGAGATCACCAAATATACTCCATCAAGTTACAAAAGTCATTATACAGGCTTAAGCAATCAGGGCAGATGTGGTACAATCACTTAAGTAAATATTTGCTAAAGAAGGGTTTTGAAAACAACCCTGTAAGCCCTTCTGTATTCATTAAAAGGAATGATCCGGGTTTTGTAATCATTGTCGTATATGTAGATGATTTGAATATCACTGGCACTTTACAAGAAATTCTTATAACTTGAAATGTGAGTTTGAAATGAAAGATTTGGGTGTCAAAAAGTATTGTCTTGGTTTACAATTTCAGCATACCAGAGAATGTGTGTTTGTCCATCAGTCAAATCATGTAGAAAAAATATTGAAACGTTTCTACAGGGAAAAATCTCATCCACTAAGTTCACTCATGGTAGTGCGCTCACTTGGTGTGGATAAAGACCCGTTTCTCCCTCGCGAACCTAATGAGAAGTTATTGGGCCCTAAGGGGCCATATCTTAGTGCCATTGGGGCATTGATGTATCTCGCTAGTACCACCCGGCCAGATATTGCTTTTTCTGTCAATTTGTTAGCAAGATACAGTTCAGCTCCAAAGCATAGATACTAGAACGGAGTAAAACATGTCTTACGCTACTTGCGTGGTACACATGATATGGGTTTATTTTATCAAAGGTGTAAAAATCCTAAGGATGCTGCTCTAGTTGGTTTTTCACATGTAGGTTATTTCTGATCCACATAAGACCATATCACAATCCGGATATATTTTCATGTATGGTGGAACTACTATTTCTGGACGTTCAACGAAGCAGGCTATAGTGGCCAATTCATCAAATCATGCCGAGCTGATAGCTCTAACGAAACATGAAGAGAATGTGTATGGCTCAGATCAGTTATCCACCATATTTTAAGTTCTTGTGGTCTTCAGTCAAATCAAGAGATGCCGATGGTGATATACGAGGATAATGCCGCATGCATTGCAAAAATAAGAGAAGGATACATCAAAGGTGATCGAACCAAGCATATATCACCAAAATTCTTCTTAACTCATCAGTTTCAGGCCAAAGGTATTCTCGATGTTCGCAAGATTCGGTCCGACGAAAATCTAGTTGATTTTTTCACTAAATCACTTCCCTCAAGAGTCTTTAATAAGGTCGTTCGTGATATCGGTATGAGACATCGAAGAGATATTCTGTTGAATTGAGGGGGAGAGAAACATTTAGACTGTACTCTTTTTTCCTTGACCATGGTTTTTGTCCCAATGTGTTTTTTCTGGCAAGGTTTTTAATGAGACAGTAGGATGTACATCCAAGGAGGAGTGCTATAAATAATACAATTAGTGGATGTACATCCAATCATCCTTTAGTCTACCTTAGACCTTTCGTCTGTGTAACTCCCGAAACCTCCCCAAAGTAGACCTTTCATCTTTTACTTTCTTACCACTCAAAGGTTCGGTAACGGTTGGTATTGTATACTATATAAGAATGTATATGGAATGATAAGGGATATCCTAATCTACGTCTATCTTGTCTACTATACTCTCTTCAATCTCTAAGTGTTATAATAGAATTTGATATATTGCATTTTTATCCAAATAACTTTTATGTAGATTCACAAAAACAGACGCAATAGACTGACATTTAAACGCTTAAATGATTTGGTATGTGACATACAACAACAAACTACTTCATAAACATATCAAGATGACTAAAGATGATGAAGATTGCTTAGTTGGTCCAAAAATGCGTTCTGATGATCAAATGGGCGGGCGGTAGGGGTGTCCATTCGGTTAATTCGGTTAACCGAAAACCGAATTTCCAAAAAAAATTCAGTTTTCGGTTATAACCGAATTAACCAAAATTCAGTTCAATAACAGAAACCGAAATAACCGAAAACCGATTTTTTTCTACCTAATAACCGAAAACCGAACCGAAAACCAAATTAGTTACGGTTAACCGTAATAAATTCGGTTAACCGAATTTTTTAAAAGAAAACTTACAATTTTCATTTTTTTTATATATTTATATATTTATATAAATTTTTAAAAAATATTTCAGTTATTCGATTAACCGAATTGTTCTCTTCAATAACCGAATACGAAACCGAAATAAAATTCGGTTAACCGAAAACCAAAATTTTAAAAAATGGTTATGCAAAACGATTAAAAAAACCGAAAAAAAAAATCGGTTTTTGGTTATAACCAAATTAACCGAACCGAATGGATAGCCCTAGCGGGCGGGTTGGGTTTTTCTAGGCCTGTGGGACCAATTTCCAATGTCCAAGCCCAGTTTTTCCAACTCTGTCGCTACTCGGCCCGCCCGGCCCGATTTTTTCATTTTTTATAAATAATTGATAAAAATTTAAATCAATAATACAATTCTAAATAAAATTTTGAATAAATAATAAATTTTTATATAATATATTTAATAATTAAAAAATTCTAAATAAAATTTATAAAAATAAAAATAATAAAATAAATATATATTATATATATAATTTTAATAATATACATTTTGATTCGGGTTGGGTCGGGCTTTTTTCGGCCCTAAAATTTTGTCGGAGCCCAGTTCAATTTTTAATTTGAGTCTGGTCTTTTGTCTAATCCCGCCCGAAATTTTTTTCAAGCCTGGTTTTTCAGGCTTTTTTACGCGTCGGGCTGTGTTTTTGATCAGCTCTAGTCAAGACTATACTAGTTAGACATTGACAAAAGTTACACCTAGTCACAACCAACCTGAACAAACCAAAAATTAAGTCAAACTGTTTTATTGTATGCATGTTAATGCCCCAAATATTCATTTCTAACACTTTTCGAAGCTATATGACTGACAAAGGTACTTAGCCAAATCTTGGCCTACATAGTTAATTGCATTCGAAGTGTAACGAGTATTTCTAAAAGCTTGAAGACAAAAAAAACTACAATATATAGTAACTACTCCAACTAACAAAAAACTTCAGAAATTATAAGTGAAACATATACAACAAAAACTAAATTATAGTACCTCTTCCAAACTTTTAAAGTCATGATATTTGGCTACGTCATACATGTACCACATGATATAAAAACTACAACACATCCCCATTCGATACACATTAACACAAAGGTTTTTTTATTCAATCATGCTAAAATTCTAATTGTAACAAGTTTGTACATCCTATGTTTCTTTCAAAAATCTAAAGCATGCATCTAATTACAACCCAGTAATGGCAGCAAGAACTAATTGTTAATAGAAACAAGTACAAAAACAACAGAGTTGGTGTGCTTAAATTCCAAACTTTTTGAAGAAAAATATCCCTTTAGCTTGACAAAATAACAATCTTGTTTGCATTATTGCATTCCCATCAGAAATGAATAAATGTCGATAGTATGTTACTTGTCTACTACAACAACCAATTTTTAACTGCTACAATATGTTAAGAATCAGCTGCTCCTAAATTAATTAATTGCAAGCTTTACAGCAGCAACAACATTCTTTAAACTACACCATGCTAAAATAAGCTCTTCTCATATCATTATATGCAACGACCCCAACACTGACCTTGGAGTTAGGGACGTTACACACCACGTATTACTACCTAATAACGTAAAGCTCTAACTAATGTTCGAAGTAAAGGCCAAAAGCAATACTTGTATAAAAAGTATAATCACAACGGATCAAAATTATTCTCAAATATAAATACAAATGCAAATGCCACATTAAAAATCAAAAGTGTAGTGTCAAACGCTAACAAGACCCGTAGGCTACAAGAGTATAAAATGTAAATGTATCAAATAGTATATATGAGATAAACTAGGTAGGCTCCAGAAACAGAGACGACCCTCGCTCATCAATCTGCAATGTTAGTGAAAGTAGGGAGTGCGCAACCAACTATGCTCAGTAAGTGACCAACTTCATCAATAAAGATGGTCAAAACATTTGTGAGAGAAATAAACAGAAGTTCATAATTCAATCTAAGGGAAAAGGGTGACTTTCCAACATAACAGTTAAGATATTTTCAGACAGAGCAAACAGATTCACAAATCAAAGTGGGACACTAGATATCAAAGAACATATACAGAACGGATAAATCCGTGAACAGAACGAGGAAACTTCACTCGTGAACAGAATGGGGGAGACCTCGTGGAAAAACAAAAGGACGTCCTACGTTCGCACTACGGATAGCTAGACCCAGCCATCCACAGCTTCGATACAAAGATAACTAGGTCCTAAAATAGAAGCTTAATAAATCATAAGCATAGTGCGCCAAAATGCACCACAGAGGTTAATTAGGGGATCATAACCCCGTAAACAGAAGTTGAAACGGAGTTCAAACGATGATTTAGGCAAAAATAGAACCGTCTCCAGACTTGCGTCCGACCTTGCAAGTCCGGACACCAGTCAAAGTAAAAAAACAGAAGCAGAAATACACACATCCGGCTATGCGTCCGACCTTGCAAGTCTGGAAGGAAAAGGTTTCAAATAGTATGAACAAGTGTCCAAATAACAAGTTCAGAGACATGCCGAGAGGATTTATCGAGTCTTAGGCACGTCCGGACTTGCAGCCGACTTTGCAAGTCCGGAAGGTTGTTGAAGTTTGAATCAAGAGAAGAGTCACACGTCCGGACTTGCGTCCGACCTTGCACGTCCGGATGGGTTTTCTGAAAAAGTACGTGGCTGTGTCTGGAAATGTGTCCAAACATACATGTTCGGAAACATGCTGGGAAGAATTTGCCAAAACTCTAGTGAGGTATCTGAACTTGCGTTCGGGCTTGCAAGTCCAGACATAGTCCAAAGCGCAAACCCAGAACCCGTCCTCGCCATCCGTCCGGACACTCGAAAAACTTTGAAAAATAAATCACGTCAGATGGCCTGTCCGGACATACAAGTCCGGACAGACGTCAGGACACTGCGAATTACAGAAAAATAGAAGCAAAAACATTACAAACAGAATGTCAAACTTTCACCCAAATCATAATACAAAACTAGAGATAGAAATCCAGAACTATAGGGGTTTTACAATGTCAAAACAATGCAATTTTCTAATTCTAATCAATCTTCGAAACACAAACTGTTAGCACAATAAGATCTCTGAATTAGAAACTCCCCATAGGTGAACACCCCCACTGAATCCATTAATCACCAACCTTGTAAATTCATAGAGAGGTTCCTAAATCTGAAGCAGCAATCAATCGACGACGCAGACCGGAATGTATTTCCAAACAACCACTGAATAGATCATAACTGTAGAGACCAAACAACGAATCAGAAACTGATAACAATTCGCAAATCTAGCAACCGCAGACAATGCAATTACAAACCTCACCTGAATCCAACAACCGAAATCATAGTAGGGACCAACAGAGGAAGATCAATAGAGAAACACCGGAACAATCACTGATTACAACAGATTGCAGAGAACGGAATTAAAAACGGAGGAAGTTCTCAGAAACTGTAGAATTGAAGGAAGATAATACGACCACCTTACCTTAAACTGACCAGGGATTCACAAAGGAGGAGAAATCCATGATCGATAATCAATTCGCAGAGTCCAATGACAGCAAAAACTTGACAGATTGAGAAGAACGAAGAACGTTTGGGATAGAAGAGAGAGAGAAGTGTACGTCAGCTTTCAAAACTGATAAAGAGTTAGAACGTGATTGAGAGTGGGGAGTTAAGGAATTAAATTAATGATTTAAATTACTTACCAGTAATTAGAAGAGGAAAGGAAAATGACTAACTCGTTCTTCTCTTTAATACAAAGGACTCCCGTGTCCTGATTCCAAATAACACAGCTTAAGTCACCACATAATGAAATAAAACTATGCAACAAAACTTTGGGTTATAATGTAAGCTGCACAGCAACAACACCATTGTTTAACCTATTACAACTTGCTAAATATTAGCTCTCCTAATGCCACAATTTTTAAATGCTTACTGTACGCTAAAGAGTGGATTATAATGTGGTGAAACAATGAAAAGAAAGTTGATCAAAAAGCTAATTATACAATGACATGGATCAGCTCTGCTCCTAGTTCAATATTTTAAATGATAGAATTATATCGAGATTAGGGTACCTACCTCTTGAGCGCAGCAGAATAGGTAAGATCGTTCTTTTTGTTCGTTGTCAACCGAATTGTCTTCCTTTGACAGCAACTGTTGAATCCTTCGCGTCTACCAGGTGGAGGAGACCACAACAGCACTCCCCACACTATCCACGACCTAAGAACCCTAACACTGCTCTCTCTGTGTATTCTGTGAGAACTAGGGTTTCTGTATATTGTCTATCACTGGAAACTAATTCCATAGTCTCTATATAAAATAATAACAGAAAGAGATAAGAATAACAAATATTCTTATCAATATTATTTGACGTTGGTTGTAACTAATATTTAACAAATAAATATTATCTTTTATTTATTACTAAAATAAATATAACCAACATCTCCCACTCAACCAAAGGTCAAATACTCGAGAGCTTTCGTGTTTCATACAGGCAAATAGGCCGTGCGACCTGGCAACACACCTGCAATGTGGATAACTCCAAACCAAACCTCTCAGGCCAGAATGAAGCATCAACAAAAAAGGTTGCCAGCACCTCAAGTCCAATTTCTGTTCGACTAATCCAAACTCAACCCAGATCCTTCAACATATGGATGAGTAGGATACTGTGACCAATCACTATAACTACCAAAGTTACTGGCGCCAGCAATTGTCACTTCAGTCTGAACTACTCTTGTAAACTTTTCCTTTTACTTGGCATCGTATCTTAATGGCAATAACCGCTTTCCCAGAAGGTTACACTAAAACCGTAAAAATCATGGAATCTTGGTAATCCTTCCAAAGTAGCAGCATCATTACCACTACTACAACCCAAGTCAAAAGGTCAAAAGGTGCAAATAACAAACATTGACTCACACAACGAAGGAGCAAGGATCAATCCATACGCTTCAATGAGGTCGCTAGCACGTAGCGTATGAAAGTACGTTGTGGGGAGTTCTCTTACATAGAGGATGTCAACTCCCACCCACACGAGTCTAAAAGGTTCACATAGACACCTCCCACTCGGCTAAAAATGAACTTACATGGGTACAGGAACCTTTATTAAATATCCCATGTGGATTAACTAATAAACTTTTTAATGTAGACTACAAAAGTCTCCCACTAACTTTGAGTCACTAAGACAAAGTTAGTGTTACTTCATGATAACATATATCCAATGAAGCTGGCTACTTGTGTGAGAAAGTATGCCTTATAGTTCATTGACATCAATACACAACATGATATTTTGACAAACAAAAAATTGAAGAGAATAAGCATTCTTATATCCAACAAGGTTAATTACCGTGGCTATAGCATAACACATAGTTTGTTGTGCTCTAAAAGTAAAAACTTTCGACAACTTCTAGTGTTCATGACCTGGATTTGTATGGAAACGATAAACAATTCCAACTACATAACAGATATCCAGCCTGGTGTACAACATACCATACATTAAGCTACCAACATCACTGAAATATGGTACATTATTCATATAGGCTACTTCTTTTAAGTTAGGTCCATACCCGCACTAAGCATAGAATCTTTTTTGGTTAGGAGAGTCACTGGGTATACAATCACTAAGATGGTATATTTTCAAAATATTATTAAGGTAAGGTAGTTTTCTTGAGACAAACCCAAGATCTTTATCTTCCCATTTCTTAATATCTTGACTCATAGTACATAACTGGCTTCACCCTTATCCTTCATGTCAAACTTGGATGTCAAACTAGCTTTCGTAGTAGAAACTAGATCCAAGTTGTCACTAGCTATTAGGATGTCATCTACATACAAAGTTAGAACGACAAATCCTTTTTATGTATAACTTATATACATACAATGGTCTTAATTTATAATGGAAAACTTGTCCTTGACCATTGCCTCATGGAATCTAATATTCCATTGTCTGGATGCCTGCTTAAGACCATAGATGGATCTATGAAGACGACATACCTTCTTCTCTTGACCCTTAATCTCAAACCCATGAGGCTGGTCCATATATATCTCCTCCTCAAGATTTCCATTGAGGAAAGCAGTCTTTACATCCATCTGATGTAATTCTAAGTCCAGACGGGCAACAATAGCTAAAAATAGTCGGATGGACCCAAATCTCACTGCAAGTGAGCATGTACCATCATTATCGACTCACTCCTTTCGAGTATAGCCTCTTACCAAATAAAAGATCACCCAAGTTCCAAACTTGGTTATTGTTCTTGGACACTAACTCTTCTTCCATTGCTTTTATCCATTCAGATCCATAAAACCTGAGACAGCGTCTCTAAAAGTCATAGGCTCACGTCAATTGCGTTCCTCCTCCTAAACTTGAGGATTCAAAAGAACATCTTCAACAACCATATCATTCTGATTACTTAAATCTGGTTGTTGATTAGGATCATCTAGTTCATAGAACTCTTGATCCTTAGTTGCTCCATAAATGGATGAATAATCATTTACCAAGAATGTGGCATCATGAGAATCAGTCTCAATTCTTCTCCCAATTAACTTTGAGTGTTAATTTATTCTCTACTTCATTCACGTAACAAATTCGTGTGAAGTTACCAATGAATGTGATAAAACATCAAGCACCAAGCTTGACAATCATACTCATTAGGCCACAAATATTTGAATGAATTAGCTGCAATGGTTGAGTAGTCCTTTCCTCTATAGAAAATGGTTTCCTAGTAGATTTTCTAGCTAAACAATGCTCACACTTAGCGAGTTATAGGTTCTTGAGTTCCACTAAGGAGCTCTTCTTTTGCTAGTCTATTCAACCGATTAATACCAATATGACCAAGTCTAGCATGCCAAAGGTCTGAATCATCAGAATTAATAACATAATTGAATGAATATGATTACTTAAACCAAATTTGGCATTAAATACTACGAAACCATTCAATAAAGAGTTATTACTGAAAAATGTACCAACATCAAACAACTCTAAAGTCGATCCTTCAAAACAAATTTGAAGCCTAACCTAAGAAGAGATGGAAAAGAGACTAAATTTCACCGTATTTCAGGGGCATACAAGTCATTATGTAAATACAAAGATTGACCACTATGCAAAACTAATCTGCAGGTTCCAATCTTGTGCACATCAATGCTGGTATCCTTCCCCATGTAAATATTTTGACTTCCTCTTCTAGGAATCCGGCGAAACTCTACAAAAGATATTCGATCCTAAGTCACGTGCTCTGTTGTTGCTGTGTCTATAGTCCACATAGAACATGTATTAGTGAACACATAACATGAAGCAACAAAACAAGAGGAAAGGTATGAACACCAAGTAAATACCTCAAGCTTTGGGCAATCTTTAATAAAGTGCCCTGATTTTCTACAATTGTAGCAAACACCTTTAGACTTGCTTCTAGCACCACCAGCTTTTGGCTGGTTCTTTGGATCTTTACCACCATTGGTCTTGCCTCCCTTCCTTTTCTTCTACTGCCCTTTCTTAAAGTCAATGTTACCATTATTCCCTCTTTTATGCCTATGATTCTTATGACCTCTGTTGTCAGAATCAATAGCATACACCTCATTAACTGGTTTTTCACAGAGTAACCTATCCTCTTCCAACTCAAGATGACGAGCAACATCATCAAAGGTGCGGATGTTATCATCATGGTTAAAGTCTGCTTCAGAGAATCTCATTCAACACTCCGAGGGAGAGATCTGATCAGAGCTTGAACTTGCTGCTCATCAGACAACTCATGTCCTGCAGCCTTAAGCTCATTAACCATATTGGACATGGTAGTAATATGTTCAGCCATAGTCTTATCAGACCTCTTTTTGTAGCTGTGGAGGGTGATTTTTCGGTATGAGGGGGGTCTATCTAAATATGGTTCTTGACTGAAAAGCCTAGATCCTAAAGTGCCATTCTGTGGAGGGTGAAAACCCGTTATTCATGGCAGCCCTCAAATACCTACTAAATCGTCCGTCTTTCCCAGAAAGCATAAGGGGAATGCTAGTGAGCACTACACCCGCTCTCTATGGGCTCCACGCGGACTTATGCCTCTATAAGGCGGAGTTGACTAGAGTCGCCACCTAGTTTGACCTAAGGAACTAGGAAGGGAGGAGAAGGGTTCTAAGAACCGTTAATTGACTCTGATGATTTATTGCCTATGGATAGGGACTATCTGGTCATTTGCAGAGATTCTGTTGTGGGTTCGCACTGGGTTACACCCCTCAGAAGTGGCAACGACCACGACTTCGGATTGGTGCCCGAGGAAACCTCGGTCTCCAATTGTCGGGATTGTCTTCTTTCAAAACCTTATTAAAGAGATTCAATTAAAAGCCAAGGATAAGATTAGGATGGGAAGAGAGTAAACGAGTGGATGAGGCAAGCTTTTCTGCCAAGCTAGTGCCAAGAAGAATAATTAACGAATTCGGATGAGTATAGAATGAAGATTTGGAAAGAGTCGGAGGTTGAGTGAATAGACAACTTGAAGTCTGATGGTTTAAAGTTTGTGGGAGCCGAAGAAGGTTTGAGTGCTTGAGAGATATGAAAGCCACCTTAGAGGGGGAAAAGAGTTTTTGTTTGGAATGGGGTCGCACCCTAGATGGGCTGCCTACGTACTCAACTCCCTGTTGAGATCAGACCTTACGTAGTTCACGGACCTTTAGGATGGCTGGGCTTTTTGAGGTGATCGAGGGTTAGAAGTGATTGTTGGGAGGGGAGATAGCTGAGTGCAAAAGGGTATTTTGAGTGATGTGGGGTCGCGCCCTGTGTGGGTTGCCTACGTACTCAACTCCCTGTTGAGATCAGACCTTACGTAGTTCAGGGTTTTGGGATTTTAGAGTTTTGGGAGTTTTTGAAGGAACCAGAGATTCTGGGTTCGATCCCCAGCAGAGTCGCCATTCTGTGGAGGTGATTTTTCGGTATGAGGGGGTCTATCTAAATATGGTTCTTGACTGAAAAGCCTAGATCCTAAAGTGCCATTCTGTGGAGGGTGAAAACCCGTTATTCATGGCAGCCCTCAAATACCTACTAAATCGTCCGTCTTTCCCAGAAAGCATAAGGGGAATGCTAGTGAGCACTACACCCGCTCTCTATGGGCTCCACGCGGACTTATGCCTCTATAAGGCGGAGTTGACTAGAGTCGCCACCTAGTTTGACCTAAGGAACTAGGAAGGGAGGAGAAGGGTTCTAAGAACCGTTAATTGACTCTGATGATTTATTGCCTATGGATAGGGACTATCTGGTCATTTCAGAGATTCTGTTGTGGGTTCGCACTGGGTTACACCCCTCAGAAGTGGCAACGACCACGACTTCGGATTGGTGCCCGAGGAAACCTCGGTCTCCAATTGTCGGGATTGTCTTCTTTCAAAACCTTATTAAAGAGATTCAATTAAAAGCCAAGGATAGGATTAGGATGGGAAGAGAGTAAACGAGTGGATGAGGCAAGCTTTTCTGCCAAGCTAGTGCCAAGAAGAAGAATTGACGAATTCGGATGAGTATAGAATGAAGATTTGGAAAGAGTCGGAGGTTGAGTGAATAGACAAGACTTGAAGTCTGATGGTTTAAAGTTTGTGGGAGCCGAAGAAGGTTTGAGTGCTTGAGAGATATGAAAGCCACCTTAGAGGGGGAAAAGAGTTTTTGTTTGGAATGGGGTCGCACCCTAGATGGGCTGCCTACGTACTCAACTCCCTGTTGAGATCAGACCTTACGTAGTTCACGGACCTTTAGGATGGCTGGGCTTTTTGAGGTGATCGAGGGTTAGAAGTGATTGTTGGGAGGGGAGATAGCTGAGTGCAAAAGGGTATTTTGAGTGATGTGGGGTCGCGCCCTGTGTGGGTTGCCTACGTACTCAACTCCCTGTTGAGATCAGACCTTACGTAGTTCAGGGTTTTGGGATTTTAGAGTTTTGGGAGTTTTTGAAGGAACCAGAGATTCTGGGTTCGATCCCCAGCAGAGTCGCCATTCTGTGGAGGGTGATTTTTCGGTATGAGGGGGGTCTATCTAAATATGGTTCTTGACTGAAAAGCCTAGATCCTAAAGTGCCATTCTGTGGAGGGTGAAAACCCGTTATTCATGGCAGCCCTCAAATACCTACTAAATCGTCCGTCTTTCCCAGAAAGCATAAGGGGAATGCTAGTGAGCACTACACCCGCTCTCTATGGGCTCCACGCGGACTTATGCCTCTATAAGGCGGAGTTGACTAGAGTCGCCACCTAGTTTGACCTAAGGAACTAGGAAGGGAGGAGAAGGGTTCTAAGAACCGTTAATTGACTCTGATGATTTATTGCCTATGGATAGGGACTATCTGGTCATTTGCAGAGATTCTGTTGTGGGTTCGCACTGGGTTACACCCCTCAGAAGTGGCAACGACCACGACTTCGGATTGGTGCCCGAGGAAACCTCGGTCTCCAATTGTCGGGATTGTCTTCTTTCAAAACCTTATTAGAGAGATTCAATTAAAAGCCAAGGATAGGATTAGGATGGGAAGAGAGTAAACGAGTGGATGAGGCAAGCTTTTCTGCCAAGCTAGTGCCAAGAAGAAGAATTGACGAATTCGGATGAGTATAGAATGAAGATTTGGAAAGAGTCGGAGGTTGAGTGAATAGACAAGACTTGAAGTCTGATGGTTTAAAGTTTGTGGGAGCCGAAGAAGGTTTGAGTGCTTGAGAGATATGAAAGCCACCTTAGAGGGGGAAAAGAGTTTTTGTTTGGAATGGGGTCGCACCCTAGATGGGCTGCCTACGTACTCAACTCCCTGTTGAGATCAGACCTTACGTAGTTCACGGACCTTTAGGATGGCTGGGCTTTTTGAGGTGATCGAGGGTTAGAAGTGATTGTTGGGAGGGGAGATAGCTGAGTGCAAAAGGGTATTTTGAGTGATGTGGGGTCGCGCCCTGTGTGGGTTGCCTACGTACTCAACTCCCTGTTGAGATCAGACCTTACGTAGTTCAGGGTTTTGGGATTTTAGAGTTTTGGGAGTTTTTGAAGGAACTAGGATTTTGACCTTTTGGGTCTTTGAGGGGTCAATGGGGTCTTGTGGCCATTTCGTGGGGCTTGATGGATTGTCGAGTTTGTTTTGGAGTTTGAGGTGCTCGACTCTGTGAGATATTCGAAATCCTAAAATGATGACGTCTGTGAGACATTTGGGGCTTGAAAGGATTACCAAATTTCAAGGGGTTCGGCTTTTTGAGGAGCTGAGGGTTTTCGAGGTGTTTGAATTTGATGAGTCTATTGAGATATTCGAATCTGTTGAACTGCGAAGGCATACGAGTCTGTTGAGCTGTTGAGACGGTCGAGTCTGTTGAGCTGCTGAGACGATCGAGTCTGTTGAGCTGCTGAGACGATCGAGTCTATTGAGCTACTGAGACGTTCGAGTCTGTTGAGCTGCTGAGACCTTCGAGTCTGTTGAGCTGCTGAGACCTTCGAGTCTGTTGAGCTACTGAGACGTTCGAGTCTGTTGAGCTGCTGAGACCTTCGAGTCTGTTGAGCTGCTGAGACCTTCGAGTCTGTTGAGCTACTGAGACGGTTAGAGATTCGAGATGCTTGACTTCAAGGAGATTGAAGTTTTCCGGAATTTGAGATTTATGATGTTTAGAAATATTCGGGATTGAAATGAAGTTGAATTGAATTGGAAATGAAAAGAATTTTGAATTGAAGTGGATTGAAATCGAATTGATTCTGGATCGGAGTTGGATTGAATTGGATTGAAATTGAATTTGAATTGGAATTGAAGTTGAATTGGATTTGAAACTAAACCGGGATCGAATGGAGGTAATGAGCCAGATTTGGGCCTTGAAATGTGGGCCGGATTGGACCTTTGAAATTGGGCCAGGTTGGACCCTATGAATGAGCTGGATTTGGGGCTTAGAATTGTGGCTTGGTTTGGCCTTTGAAATTGAGATTGGAAGATGATTTGAATCTATGAGACAATTGGAGTTTGGAAGGAGTTTGAAGTTTGATCTTAGAACCTTTGGAAGCATTTCAAATGCTTTGTGAGGTTGAAGTGTGTCTAATGAGTGTATGAAGAGTATTTAATGTTGAGTGCAAAGAGCTTTGATTTCGAAGAATTCATGAAGGATATCTGGTTTTGGAGTATGAGAGGATTGATTTTGGAGAGCGTATGATGAGTGAGTATGAAAGGGATTGATGTGAGAGGGATTGATTTTGGAGTGTGTTTGGTGTGAGAGTATGAGATTTGATTTTGAAGTGTGTTTGACTCATTGGATCTTTAAATTGATTTGGAATTGGATGATCAATTGATTGTGAATTTTATTCTGACTTTAGAGGATGATTTGGAAAAAGGGAAACGGGTATTCCTCATGTGGACCGTGTCTAGGACCCGTATGCATTGAGGATACTCCAAACCTAGGGCTTTTCTAAAATGCACTAAGAGGGCAACCTGATTGGCTTTCTAGGGCCACCTGTTCCAGCCCGTTTGGCTGGTTATGGACCGAACCTGAACAAAATTATATTTGGGCCAAGAGTTACATGGGCCCAAACAGGATCAGTCCATACACTTACAAAATCATAGGCAAGGAATGATGAGCAAACGATATGTGGAGATGAATTTCCAAGACTATATAAACAAATATACATACAAACATGGATTTCAAAAGCTATCCGAATAAAGCAAATATATGTGAGAAAAGAATTCTGAATCTGTCTGAGTAATTACATACATGTGGACATGGGTTTAAAAGCTTAAGTTATACACGTGTGAAATGAATTTTGGAAGTAGCACAAGAAATGTATATACAAGAACGAATCATTAGAGCTATCTAGGTAGCGAATCAGTATTATTCAAGGGTTGCTAATCAATTGTTAGTCTTATCCTATTTACTATCTTTCAATAGTCAATCAAAGGTGGAAAGCAAGAAAATAATACAAAGGTCATGGGATGAAATCACAATAATGAATAAATCATAAGATTGCAACCGAAAGTGAAAACAACAAAAGAATTACAAATTGATACGAATACAAATAAAAACTTTTAGATAAAAGCTGCTATGGGGGGTCGCATCGACGCCGCCTCACTTGAGCTGATAGGATCAGCAAGAAGTGCACCAACCGATACACGTGTTTGAAGTGGAAAGCCCGGTAGTCCTAGCTAAGGTTCGGCTCCTTAATCCAACAGTTCATTGTTCCTCAAGCAATATGTACATGCCATAGGACAAAAACAAAGAGATACGAGAATAATTAGCAACGAAATGTAAATGGGTTGGGGTGTGTGCAATGGGATCATACGGCCCCTCTCAATGGGAGGAAAGGGGGCAATCTAATCATCTCCCACACCCCAACCGAGAACATAGAAAAGAGTTTCAAGCTGCCAGCAAATGCTATGAATTGTAAGATAAATCAAACATTGGGGTTGCTACGCAGATTAATTCAACATCTTAGATTATGACTCAAACCGAAGTGTAGTATCAAAGAGATAAAGTTGTGAGTCATGTGGGATCATACCTAAAAGGGTTTATATCACTTCCCTCTAAGATGATAGAATTAATAAGGACATCCAGCCACTAAATGATTTATCATAACAATCATAATATTCGGGCAACTATCACTCTATTCATGTTCTCATCTAAGCGCAAGGGACAAGTTACATGCTAGTATCAAATCAGTTTCCAAACCAAATCAATGCGCAAGGGACAATTAAGTATCAAAGGCAGTTGAATTAATAGTAACGAAAGAGGTAAAGATCGAAATTTCCAAACCCATGACCGAGAATCAAGCCCAAAACGCATCAGCAAGATCAATTCGTATGGTTCCCATGTCAACATCCAAATTTAGCAAGCCTTAGTCAAAGTCCAGCCCACATCATCCAAACATGTGTACCTCAGTGAAGAGCAAAGCAAAGTGGTAGTGAGCAGATCAAATCGAATAACAAACAGTAATCAGCAAAGCATTGAATCAAATTCACGATTGATATTTCATGAGCGATGGGGCAATTGGATTTCCAAAAGCAATGCGATTCCCAAACCAACAAGTGCGCAAAAGGGCAAGTAAACAGTGCTGGGAGTAATATGATTTCCAGTTCAAATAACTTGCCGAACCCAATGTCACTCTAAACCACACAAACCCAGCTCAGGTACACTCAATTGCCGTACGTACTTCGGTCAAAGAACAAAACCAAAGAGTAAATCAAATAGCGCAAGGTACAAAACCGACTGGAAATATTTGTGGATTTTTTATTATACAGCAACACGGCGGGGTCAAATACCAGGAGCAAAGATTGGCAAACACGAAGATGTCGGTAAGAAACCCCAGATGATATAAAGAACACATGGGCAACCAATTTACTGATAGCCAAAATGGGGTGGATGCTCAAATGATAGCAAGTTCAAATTCCTAGCAATAGTTAAGTGAATCAGACCGGTCTGATGTCACAATCAATTCGGGTGTTACAAGCTGGATTTGACACTAACTAATCAAAATCATTAAGGTATAATCAGTGGTGATTAAGCAATATGTTGACATCAATGTTTCGAACATATACATATATCAAAGTTCAGAGATCGATCCAAATCAATGCGCACACTATCTTTCGATTCCTCTGGAACATCATCAAACCGACGTTCAGAAATAAAGAAGTAGACAATTTGAGCTAGACCAATACATCAAATACGAAACACAGCAGGTTTAAGCTACAACTGAAACAAGTAATGTGAGTCTGAGAGTCGTTCAGAGTGGTCAAGAATGGAGCGCAAGTTGCACAGAGAATACACTCTGCTAGAATCAAGCAAGTTAGGGAGATAAATTCAAGATATCCATCCTGCGAAACAGATATATATAGACAAAACTGGTGCTGAAAATTAGGGTTACACAATACCGACCAAACATCATGAACACCACCACTTGAGGTGATGGAAGTTGGAGACGGCCGAGAAATTTGACCGCGAGCTGGGGTTATGCTCACACCGAGAAGCATCAAGGGGAAATATCGGTGACAAAATGGGAGAAACTTCCACCGCTGCAGCCAGGGTCGATGGCCACTACCGGCTAAAACGCGATTTTGGTCCTCCTTAGTCTGATTCGCAGCTCGGAAGCCAAGGAAGGAGGAGGCAGCCAATAGCGAGAGGAGAATCGAGGGAGATTGGCGTTGCGAGATGAGTAAGGTGGTTGTTCATAATCGTGGAGAACTGAGGTCGACCAGAAGAATGGAACGCCATGTCGGGATTTCTGAGCGAAGAGGTAGAGAAATCAGAGGAGAAGAGTGTCGAAGAGATCAATGTGAGCCGCCAGAATTGAAGCAGTCAAGGAAACTTTCTGAATTCGACTGATAGGAGGAAGTTTTTTGCATTCGATTTTTGAGGTTCTGAAGAGATTGACCGATGGTGAAGAAGAGAGAATTGGGGAGACGGCTGGATTTCGCAGGGGAAGAAGAAGGAGTTGCCTCTGAGTAGATCCCCCAGAACGAAGAAGATGATGGTGGCCTCCGGTTTTTTGAAAGAAAGGATTAGGGTTTTGTTTGTGTGTGGGTGAGATTGGTGTGGAGTGGGCTTTGAAGTTTTGATAAGATGGTTTGGGTTTTAAAGTGGGCTTCCTGAAGCTATGGGCTGAAAATAGGGTGGGTTTAAGGAATTGGGCTAGGCCAGATTTCAACCAAGTGTGGATTGAGTTTGAAAGATGAAAATGAGTGTGTATAAATAGAAATGAAAATAAAAATACTAATGCTAATAGTAGAATAAAATAAAATATAAGAAAAAGTGAATAGATGATTAAAATAAATAAATAAAATAAAAAATAAATAAAATAAATAAAATAGTAAAATAAGTGAATAAACAAAAGGGGACGACCTTGAAACTGGACTGTCGATGGAAATTCATTTTCGAAGAATTGTGTTTTTTTCTGAAATGTTTTGAAAAAGATTATAAAATGATGGTTTCGTCTTAGCACGCACGTTAATAGGTTTTGAAAAAAGAAAGGCGACGACCCCTCTTATTATTTCGGAATTTGCTTTATGGGGTGAGAATTTTTGGTGTCTACAGATGGCTCCCCTTGATTCAATTCTGCAAGCCCTTGCAGAATTGGATCAAGGTTGACGGGACGCCAAAAATTCTCACTACGGTTTATGATTTGTTCTTATGAATGCGGGTGCACGGGGACTTATGACGGGCCCCAGATTGCGGTGATTGATGGTATGAGGACTAATGACGGGCCTCAACTAGATCTCGGTATCTAGCTCTAGGACTAATGACGGGCCTAGAATACGATCAATCAACCTATGACTTGTAGAGTTGCATCCAAAAGTTCTTGGTCTTTCAAGACATACTGAACTTTACGACTCCACGTGTCATAATTTCGTTCAGTTAGTTTTTCACCCTTGTTAAGATCTGCTACTATACTCTTTGATACAACATCCATCTTACAAAAAAATGATGTCATTAGTTGTTGTGTCTTACACGTGTACATAACACTAATTGTTTATAGTATTATTAAAATATTTATCTAAGTATAAGAAACAAAAATATGCTCCACGCATACAATCAATTTCAGTACTTAGACTTACAAATTAACATACCATAAACACGCAACAAATGCAATTATAATTTCAAAACAAATTTGAAATTATAGCGGTTCCCATTATCAATGAAAAACAAATTTTCAGTATTATTGTTCCATTAATAAATTCCTACAAAAGGAATTATTAAATTAAATTGTGTCTACTAAAGACAATCTAGACAAACTAGATTGATCGATATTATATGAACAACTAATGTTCAAATGATTAAATTATTTGGTGTCTACTAAAGACAATCTAGACAAACTAGATTAATTTAAACTATTTTGAACAACTTATGTCCAGTTCTAATTAATAAAATTATTATTCATATCATAATAGAATAACAATTACTAAAAACATGGAACAATAATATCGTCACAAAAACGAACAATAATATTAATCTTACAACTGTAAGAATTCAATGTTACAAAAACATTTTAACAACCTTTACATGTTACGAAAACATGTATTTATGGTATTATATATATTATTATGTAACTTATACATATCCGATTCGATATTTACACGTTAGAATTTGACCGAATATATAATATTCAAATCACTCACAAAGAGAATAAATTTGTCGCGTAATTAATAACCATCTCGATCTATAATATATATATAATAATTTTATAGGAACAAATCCATCTTTGAGAAACAAGGAAACAAATTACCAATTTCTATTTCAATTCTTTTATGTAAAACAAATTTACCCAGAATAAAAGAAATACTAAAACAAATTGCTCAAAAGCAATTATATTCCAACTAAAATAATGGAACAAATCCCATTAGAAGATTAAAATATTACCAGATTAATAAGGCAAGATCTCCTCACACAGTTGCATATCACATAGAATCCTCCTAAACTAATTCGGATAAGCAGTACAAAATATGCTCACTATTTTTCCTTTATTAAACACAGTGCGCAATTATCCTTTCCTTTTGACGCAACTAACACCAAACTGGCCATTAATAAAGCAATTTCCCATACTCGATCTTCCTTTTTAACAATACGGAATCATGTATCTAACGTCGATGTATACACAAATAAAAAACACAATATATAAGTTCCGTATATTGATAAAATGTATTCGGCAATGAGCCGACTGCAATAGGATAAACTCACACACAAGTATATAAAAACGGCGATTAATCTAATCGCATCAAAAATTAACCTTGGCAGAAGAATACGACATATGCAATTCTAATCATCCACCAATACTATATCATCCTTCATCATACATGATGAATTAGGTTAGATTAAAAAGCCTGCCATATCTGTCATATTCGGCAAAAAATATACAGAAGAAGACATCAAACTGATCGTCCATATTGATAACACTCCTCTTGATTTATTTTCGATTGTCACGAGGTTAGGATTCAACACAATTTATTATACTCGGCAACAAACAAGTTAAAAAAAAATCTAGCTCTGATACCACTGATAGAATTATGTCGAGATTAGGGTACCTACCTCTTGAGCGCAGCAGAATAGGTAAGATCGTTCTTTTTGTTCGTTGTCAACCGAATTGTCTTCCTTTGACAGCAACTGTTGAATCCTTCGCGTCTACCAGGTGGAGGAGACCACAACAGCACTCCCCACACTATCCACGACCTAAGAACCCTAACACTGCTCTCTCTCTGTGTATTCTGTGAGAACCAGGGTTTCTGTATATTGTCTATCACTGGAAACTAATTCCATAGTCTCTATATAAAAATAATAGAAAGAGATAAGAATAACAAATATTCTTATCAATATTATTTGACGTTTGTGTGACTAATATTTAACAAATAAATATTATCTTTTATTTATTACTAAAATAAATATAACCAACATTAAATTACTACTGTATGGTAAATAGTGGATAATAATATGCTGAAACAATGAAAAAAAAGTTGAGGGTAGGTTGAACGCATCATTTTCCCACGAAGTAACTACTGAAGCTTCCACGTTGGGATGTTGAAGGAAAAGAAAAAGATGGAATCATGTTTATATCCAAGTTGATGGTGCTTTACAATGATCTTACAAAACATATTATAATTCATCAATTTTTATAAAGCAAATTATAACTACAAGGTCTGTACAACCTAAACCCAAAGTTAGTATGTTGTAGCTTTCCCATCCATATACACATAAACACGAAGTTTCTGGATTTAGTCTTGCTCAAATTCTAACTGTTACAAACCTTTGCAGCTTATTTTTCTTTCAAAGATATGAACCAGATAACTAATTCTAATGGCAGTCAAAGCTAATTGTTAACAAACAAGTATAAGAACAGCAGACTCGGAGTGCTTCAATTCCACATTTTTTTGAAGAAAACGACCCTTAAGCTTGAGTAAAATTGTTAACAGCTTTTTATATAGATAAATAAAATGAGAATAGTTTTGTGCGATATAGCAGTCCCATTAAATTGAATACATGTCGGAGGTCCCTGTTTCTCAGCGGCTAAAAACAACAAGAATAACTACTTATCACTATCAGTTTAGATAGTTTGGTGTTCAATGTGCTGGGTACAAGAACAAAAAGAATTGAAGGGTCAAACCAATGGAAAGGGGGTTGCTCATTTAGACAGATTTCCAGTGTAGGCAGGAGTTTAGGCTTATTGTTTTCATGTTGTTTATCAAATTCAATTATAACATGTAGATTCTCCAACAGATTTCCAAATTGATGGGGAGAGCAGCAGTGACACAATTAGACGACTAATATATGCCGGTGATGATGGCCGAAATTGGTGACAACAAGTTTGAACGCCGCCCTCGGAAAGACTAAACAACAGAAAGAGCAATTAGTGGACAATTTAATTGGTGCTAGTGATGATCGCCGAAATCAGTGCATCTAGTTTAAATGATAGCCTCACAACAAAGAGAGAGCAGTGAACAGCAGCGGGAAACCAAGGAAATCGTGGGAGGGAGAGGGAATTTTTGTTTATCCTTTTTTTAGGGCTGGTAGGGTACTATATAAATGTGTTTTAACATCATATTAAATCGGTTTATTTATAATCAGATGTTTAAATATATATTTTTTGGTTTTAGACATCTGTTATAAAAAAAGGGATTTTAAAAAGTGAGGAACATTTCTAGTATGAGGTATTTTTAGTAACATATGTGCTGGATTATAGATGAAATTTACTATGCTCTGTTGTTCGTTTATGCCCGAGATACAAAACACTATAGCATCTGGTAATATAAATGACATATGTTTTAGAATATCCAAGGCATCAGTTGTATAGGAACAGATGTCTAAACGTTGATGCCCTGATATTTTTTCTACTAGTGGCAAGCAATAGAAAGGACAAAACCTTCAACTTGTTGAGAAAGTAGCCAAAAATATTACCTTCAACTCCATTGTTTGTTTTCCGTCTGATAATTCTATATCTAAAAAAAGCACCTATTTCGGCACCGATATAGGTGCCTTTCTGTAGACATAGAATTTTCAGAGGCTCCTATTTCAGCGGTTGTTTTTATAACCGTCAAAATAGGGGCACCAAAATAGGTGGTTTTTTGTACTAGTGAATCCACCCATTGTGAAGAGCCACGGTTAAAAGAGCGTGAATTGTGGTCATATTAACTACTGGTGAGAAGGTCTCATGATAGTCTAGCCCATGGCATTGAGTGAAGCCTTTCGACACCAAATGTGCCTTATAACGCTCAAGACTACCATCAGATTTGAGTTTAATCTTGCAAACCCATTTGCAACCGATAGCTTTCTTACATTTGGGCAAATCAACAATCTCCCAAGTCTTGGTGCCCTCCAGAGCCTTTAGTTCATTCTACATAGCCTCTCCAATGTGCGGAGACAACCGCTTCGTTATATGATTGTGGCTGCTCTTCTTTCATAATGTGATCAAAAGAGGCATGAAAAGCGGTAATAATGAACGCATAAGAAACCCCGGGCCTAGTATTTGTTAGACTTTGACACCTTTCTAACAAATTTTCATTTCTTGTTGTAAAATAAACATAGGCACCAAAAATCTCTTGGAAATGAGAAGAACAAACATTATCATCTAGATACCCTGGCCGACAACTTTCTCGACTAGAGTGTCGAAGACCATCTTCTGACTCACTGACATGATCTGGCTCATCCACCACTGATGATTGTAAATTTTCACGCGGAAAATCACCAATGACACCATTATCATGAGAAGAAGCACAAAAGGGCTCAAACTATCAATTTCCCAATCTGGACAGATCTGATTAGAAGAATTATTATCTGGGGAACTCGTAGATGAAACTGAGTCCTTTATGAAAGGAAAAGACATAGGATGAAACTTCACATCCCTGAAAACTGCAACCTGCCGGGTATCTAGGCTGAATAATTTATGTCCCTTCTTCCTGGGTTCTTCACCTAAATGTACACAAGCCTCTGCCCTCAGACTAAACTTGTCACCCTTATCACCAACGAGAGTTCTATAACATAAACAACCAAAGGGTTGTATATCATCATAACAAGGTTTTGTCTTGTAAAGGGATTCAAATGGAGTCTTCCCCTTTATAACTTTGGTGGGCAGCCGATTAATAAGATAGGCCACATGTAATATACACTTGCCCCAAAGAGCAAGAGGAACATTGGTTTGAAAGAACAGGGCTCGTGTTGTTTCCAAAAGGTACTTGTGTTTTCACTCAACGGCCGCATTTTGTTGTGGAGTATAAGCACAAGCAGTTTGATGAATGATGGCTTCCTGTGCAAAGAAAGCTTTTCCCTCATTGGAACATCCCAACTCTTTGGCATTATCAATTCATAACACTTTCCCCCTTGTTTCAAATCGCCGCTCAACCAATTTACGAAACACTTGATGGCCTCCCTAGCATCACTCTTATGTTTCAAGAGTTGATCCCAAGTGATTCTGCTGTAATCGTCCTCGAAACAAATAAAATATCGAAATCCATTGTAAATAGTGGTGCTGAAGGGCTCGAAACATCAATATGAATTAACTAAAAAAATTTAGTTTTAATTTCAGAATGCCCAAAAGAAAGTCGTCGACTCCTATTACCAATATCACAAATAAAATCTTTCAAAACATCATTAGATTTTGTTAAACCCAATTCTACAAGTTTCTGATATGGAACATGCCCTAGTTTAACATGAACCTCTTCTACTTTCGTACTTATTTTGTAAGAACAACTTAAACTATGTCTTGGTTTATCTAACGGTAAACGTTGTCTTGTCGAAGCCTCCTGAAACCAAACACTTACTCGCTCCTTGTCAAGGATATATAATCCTTCTTGATCAGCACCGATCTCTTCAGATTTCTTTGAAATAAGGTCCTGAGCAAAACACTTTTAAGCATCAAATACCAAAGAGTGTGTAAATTGTTTTATCATGCTCCGTACTGATACCAAAGTGAACTTGAAACCAAGAACAAACAAAACTTCTTTGAGCCAAAATTTATTTCCTAATTTGACATCTCCAACCGTTATAACCTGTTGTGGTCTACCATCTGGGAAAACAACCATTCTAGGATACGACAAGGCTCTCAAATTTTCAAATAATTCTTTGACACCCACATGTGATATGTTGCTCCTGTATCCAATATCCACTTTCCAGAAAACATCTGAGTGGCATGTGGATTATTACTCAGCAAACATAAACGATTTAGAAAGGAGTTGCCACACCTTTCTTTCTTCTTCTCAGAACCGTATCATGTCCATGAAGATCATAACAGTCATCAACCCGATGTCCTGTTTTCTTGAACTGAGTACACTTAATCCGCTGAAAACATTCTTCAGTAACATGACCAACCTTCTTACAATGGCTACATGTTTTCTTCTTTTTATCTCCGGTAGATTTAGCACCTCCACCGCTTTAAAACAAACGTGCGATGTTGACAAGATTAACACTATAAAGAAATAATGCTTGGGTATTACCTTCTTCTTCTCTGTGGTCCTCTTCTTGTATTACTAAGGGAAAAGCACGTTCGAGAGTTGGTGGGTTACTCATGGCTAGAATCAGCCCTCTTATGTGAACATAATTATTATTCAGCCCCATCAGGAAATGAACAAGGTGATCAAGATCCATCCTTCTCCGCTCATCTTCCTTTGCAGCACAAGTACACTCCGATATCGGATAAGCCAGATCCAATGCAGCCCACAAACTCCTAAGCTTAATGAAATAAACTGTAACGAAATCTTCTCCCTACTTCAAAGATTACCCAACTCCTTTTTCAAATTATGGATCATGCCCCAATTTTATTGCTTAAACCGTTGGTAGAGCGAATCCCAAATATTTTTAGGATTGTGACAGAACATAACACTTTGTGCTACATGTGGCTCAAGCGTAGAAATTAACCAGGAAACAACTAGGGACCAGGAGCGTGTCCAAACGGTAACACTACTTGGCTGATCATTTGTCGGTCTATCGTCAACACAACCAAATTTGTTTATAGCCATAAACACATTCTCCATTGTCCACTTCCAGGTTTGAAATCCAACGCCATTGAATTGAGATGCCAGATGCTGTCCCGATTGCTCATAAGGATGGACACAGATCAGATCTCCCTGATCTATGGTGCTATTATTTTGAGAAAAAGAGGCAGGTGTTTTGTTTCCATCATCTGCCATCTTAATCAAGACCTTACTTGCTCTGATAAAAATGATATAAATTTGATAGAAACTTAATACAAAGAAGATAAACGAATTGATAGAAACTTGATAAAGAAGAAGAGATTGTTTTTGTATTTCAGATGTTGTTTTGTTGTTTATGACAGACTCCCCTATTTATAACCCAAGGGGAAGAGAAACCCAAACCTTTAAATATGCCCACTTGATAAAATAATTCTCTAACAATGAAGACTCTACATATACTAGATTAATATTTTGATACACTTAAGAAAGTGACGAAACTGCTAGACTACTAAATTGACGAAAATTAAAACGATGAAATTGACGAAACTGAAGAAACAAACGAAACTGAAGAAACTTAAAAACTGAATAAACTAACCAAATTGACAAAACTTAAGAAGACACATTATTCTAATACCCCGGAGTATGTTTTCTTTATCGGATAAAAAACGAACTTTCACATGCCATTTTTTTCTTTATTTGGGTAATTTGGTATATCAATGCATCCCTCATTCGCCACTTTTTTAATCTTTCATCTACTGATATCAATCAGAAGGCGGGGTGTCACTGTATTCATGTGTCATGCACGACCTGGGTGAAACTTTGAATAATTCATTGAAAATCGGTCCCTGTGAGATAGAGTAAGTAACCGTAGACATAAAGTAGTAATCTCTTGCCATAGATATGTGCAAATCTTGAAGAAAATAGATTGTCAAAGTGATAATCTCTTGCCATAGATATGTGCAAATCTTGTCATTGACATAAAAGTAGTATCAATTTGCATGATTGAATTGAAGCCTTATGTTGTAAAGGGTGAAATGAAAAATAATTAATTAAAAACTAGTCCTAGTATGTTTGAGTAGGTGATCATAAACATAAAGCACTAATCTCCTACATGGATATGTGAATATCTTGGAAGAAAATAAATTGTTAAAATTGAATTCGAGTACGAAGATGCTTGATTGACTTGCTAGAAAAAAAAGGGGGTTTCCATTCATTTATTAGAGTTATAAATGAAAAAAAAAATCTAGACTTGAATTCAAGCATATACAGTACAATAATGGTGAATAAGTAAAAAAGCACACAACGATAAAAATAAATTCTAAAAAAATTAGTACGCACTCACAAATTCACTTATAATTCAATATGAATTCCTCATTGTCAAAGAAACTCTCTCGATGTATCAACTCTGCAAAAGATGTAATTCCTGAATAGATATGAACCTTTCTATTCGGCCTTCCAAGAAGATAATGGAGGAGTCTCTGAATCTTGGAAGGTAGTGGAAGTACCACCATACCTATCACCCTTGACCGCATCAGTTGATGCAAGTGTTTCCAATTCGCTCATCTCCTCTTTTGATAGTTCCACAGACAATGCTCCAACATTCTTGTCAAAGTTAACAACCTTAGTGGTTCCAGGGATAGGACACACATCATCTCCCCTATGATGAACCCAAGCGAGGGCTAGTTGTGCAGTGGTGCACCCTTTCTTTTCGGCTATCTCAGTAACCCTCTCAAACAAGCGCTTGTTATGCTCCAAATTTTCAGCTTGAAACCTTGGCAACATCTGTTCTCAAATAAAAATAATGCACAAGATCAATCGTATATCCTGATACTTCATTAGTTTGTTCTTAGATGAACTTAGTGAAGAGATTATGATCATAAGAGATAGTCATAGGATTATTCCACATATAGTCCACATGAGATTATTACAAACCTGTCTGTAGTCATCCTTGGCCATGTTCTCAACCACGGAGGGTCCATAGGAGAAGAATCCCCTTCCTAGAGGACTGTATGCCACAATTCCAATTCCTAGCTCTCTACAAGTTGGGACGAGCTCTTCCTCAACGTCCCTTGTCCATAAAGACCACTCCATTTCCACAGCAGTGATTGGGTGGACAGCATGTGCTCTCCTAATGGTAGATGGAGATGCCTCGGATAGCCCAATGTACTTGATCTTTCCCTCTTCTACTAGTTTTTTCAGCTCCATCATGGTGATTTCTATTGGAACGGTAGTATCAATACGATGCACATAGTAGATATCAATGCAGTCCACACCAAGCCTCTTCAAGCTAGCTTCACAAGCTTCTCTAACATATGCGGGGTCCCCCTTAATGCTAAATTTACCCTCTGAATCAACATAGTTGCCAAACTTTGTGGCTAATTGCACCTTCTCTCGCCACCCACCTTTCAGTGCCTAAAAGTATATTACAAATGTAGAAAATTTATTAGAAAATTTTGTGTGCTACTCTGTTTTGCTTCATGTATACAAAAAGAAGAAATTCTTGTTAAAGGCTATTGCTTATTTACGTGAATTTGGAGATTCAAAGATACAAAAACATATATACACACCTTGCCAACTAGAACTTCATTGGTGAAAGGCCCGTAGATGTCGGCGGTGTCAAGGAACGTAATGCCGGAGTCAATGGCATGGTGGATGAGAGCGATCATGTCCTCCTCAGGCTTCGGGGGACCGTAGAATGCAGACATGCCCATACATCCAAGCCCCTGGGCAGATACCTCAAATCCTTGAGAACCTAACTTAATTGTTCGCACTGATGCCATTGTTTTTGTCTTCCCTTGAATGATGATGTTTCTTCCAAATTTGGTATCTTCTGTGGATTGTTTTGCTGTGAGATTGCTCTGCTTTGATTTTGGATGTGGATGACAGTAAGAGTTAGAGGCGCCTTTATATAGCCTGTGGAACAAAGGGATTTTTGTTCGAAAGGTTTGACCAACCAGACTGGTCTGGAGTGATGGGAAAACTGCGGGTAATTTCATTTGAAAAGTCAATAACATTTCGAATTTAGAAAAAAAAAAAAGTGGGAGATAATAATAAAGCTCTCCAATATTTGAATACGCTCCCTATATTTGACCGGTCTAGAGGCGAAAAAAACTACAATTCCTTTATTCCGCTGAGCACGAGGATTGAAGCTCAAGTTGATAATTTATCGTCTGTTTGATTCCTTCCGGAAGGTTTGACGCGTCTTGGAAGCTTCTAAATGCGGAGGATTCAACGGAAAGACACCTTATATATAATTTGTAATGAGACATATTATATATGTATGTTCGATGGATAGAATTCGATATAAGAAGTGCTAGGCTAGCAATGATTAGCAAAACACCGGCCGACCAAATAGGATAGAAGTTGGTAGCAACCATTACACTTTTTTTAATTACTAGTACAACTTAAAACTAATATATTAACAAGAAATATTAAGGTTACAGTATTGTACTACGAAAGTTAGATTTCCCAAGCTCAAAGGCTCTGTTAAGATTTAATGAAGGCTTAAGATGTGTTGCTTCATTAAAGGTACTTAAAAATTAATTATAGTTCTAGTATTAGCTTCTTATGAATCAAATTTGCATCAAAAACATGGTTGATAATTGACGTGTTAGGATTCATGCAACTTTCCGACATCCCAACTCAAAACAAGGTCATTAAAAGCATAAAACATATACTGGTAGAAAAAATATCTTCGACATCTCTTAGTTTACACTTTAGGATTATGTTTCAAGTTTAAACAGGATGTTAAATACGATACGGTACGCCGTTTTAAACGGCCGAACCGCCGTGTCTATAATCAACCGAATCTAAGCGGTCATCTGTTTTCCGCATCTGACTTTATCCTGTTCCAGAAGAAGATACAGGCACATATACGCCATTACATACGTATCACCTGCTAACACTAGTAGGAAAACAACCTTTTTCTGCGGGTTGTAAAAGGTCTATTTCGGCGGTTTACAACCGCTGAAATGAGCACCGCCGAAATAGGGACCCTATTTCGGTGGTTCTTTCGACAGTTGCTTATATAGAACCGCCGAAATAGACCTTGTCATTTCACCGGATAACGTTGACCTGGCAATCTATTTCGGTGGTTGCGGATAAAGTACCGCCGAAATAGATACCCGCCAGAATAAGGGATTTGACTGAATATAGTTGACCCAACACCCTATTTCGGCGGTTCTTTTGCAGGAACCGCCGAAATAGATAGTATTTTTTTTTCCTTTCCAGCTTATTAATGCACGCAAATACACCACATAATTAAACAAACCTACAAAGACATTGTATAATGCTGCCACCACAGTGGGGCGCCTCAGTAGCATACTATAAACCCCTAAAGCGGCCACAATAATTGGCACGCATCAATAAATGCAAGAAAGCAAGAAAATACATAACACAAATGAGGATTAGTTGTACACTTCACCACACTCCAATTCACCACACTCCATTACAATATACAATTCACTACGTTTCAATCTAATGGAATACATCTATGACACAACTAACGTTCAATGCAAACTAAATTAAGACGAATCAACTAAGTATGTCGTTGGAGATAAATTCTGCCCAATCCTCGAGGATTTCAGATATGTGCCTCTCTTCATAATATTCATAGCCCACAAGTTGTTCGAAAGCCTTGAACAAACAAAAATGAATACTAATGAGACACTACACAAAGAATGACAAAGAATAAAAATATATATAAACCAAGACATTCAAAGATAGTCTTATACCTTGTCCAATGAGTTTTCTGGAAAAAACTTGGATAATGCTACTAAGTCATGCATAAACCTCATAACATAGTAACCACATTCTGATCCACCAGGCTATACTGGACACTATACATTCACACATGGATGTTATCAGTCATACTTGCAGGTCTATTATTAACATGTTAACTCTTTACACAAAATAAGTAAAACTACCTTCGCTATAGTCCACGGGATGCACTTCACTTGTCTTTGCAATGAAAGCAGTGCAGCTTTGAAGGCACTATACAAAATAAATAGTTTGGATGTAATACACATATTAATCAAATTTAACGAAACAATTTATTAAGTTATGACAATTGTTGTATAATTTAAATAGCTTACTTCATTAGAGTTGCTGCTATCGCTGGCTTCTTGGCACTCATACCAAGTGAGTCAAACTGAAAGACTCTCGGGTACTCCATGGCCAAAACCAACAACGACCAATGACGACTGCTCACATAATGAATAAAATTGAAATCATAACACAAATAACATAGCTTATAAATAAAATGTAATAAGATATGGAAGTATGACTTACTCTTGATAGTATGGCAGCATAATGTATGACTTGTCTACACCTTCAAATATTGTATTCGTTAAGTACCGCAAAAGACCTTCAGGATCCATTGACATAGTCACTTTACAGCACATAGCAAGGCATAGGAATCCAAAGCTACTAGTCTGATGATCTCGTATCACCTCAGAATGCACATGCCTGCACCATAAAGACAACAACATTAGTGAACGACATTAAAGTACAAAAACTAATTCTAGTCTTTTATTAAGATATGAAAAGGTATGAGATCGTTCACATGATAGCTGACTTCAGAATCGACACATTTAACCAGTCTCTCGTGAATATATCGAACGTATGAGTCAGCTCTTCGGGTTCATGGTGGTGAAAAAGACCCTGGGTATCCTCCACATGGATCTTATCACTCTGAGGTGACGTCATCAACAAGGTGGAGTGCAGAAGTCTCATGTTCTGTGACAACCCATCCAATATGTTCCGCTCTACTAAAGCAGGTCTCGTCATGAAATTGGAGGATGCCCTCGTGAGAGCTGGTGTGGCAACACTTTTTCTTTCCCTTTAGAAGTTTTTTTTCGACTTTACATTTTCCTAAGTTGTTGATAAATTAAGTTTAAGTGACTCACCCTAAACCATATACTAATTGAAATATCGCATAATTATAATTTTAGAATAAGTGTTCATTGTTTACCTGGCCCGGGCTTTTAACCCATGTAACCGGCCATTGGATTGTAGTTGTTTGAACAGAGCGAAGTGTCTTTCTCTATGGTAGAGGTACCGTTATAGCAACATCAGCATATTCTGCCACATAATCATCCACAAGCACCCGGACATACCCCTGTCGTAGTGGTTCACCAGCACGATGTCTGTAGGAGATGAGAGAAACAATTTGCCCACGCCACCATAATATCCTCACCTCCCATCAACATGAACAACGTGCATTCAATGGGTTCCTGAACATTAAGTAGAGAAGGGTTAAACGAACACAATCTGTAACACCCCTACTATGCACATGTCACTAAATGAAATCGCAGCGGAAATAAATAACTAAACAGTATCTAACGCTTCGGTGCTACAACGCCGTCAACCACCCACATGGTTGACAAGGCAGAATAAATACAAGTGTACCGGTCTGATGATCAGACTCCCGAGCATAAAACTAAACCATAAATACATCATATACAATACCGAGTATTACATACATCCTTCACTGTATCACATTACTGTTAACTGCCACAACCAAATATATACAACACGCCACGGGAGCACAGGCGCATCCCGGGCCAACATCCAAAAGTACTCAAAATAAACTACATCCTAGGATCTAGAGCCACTCTACTTCTTCGATCCTCATCCTGCAGTATAAGAAATATGGATCCCCCGAGGGGGTCAGCAACCCTTGGCTGGTATGGTTAACGCGCAGCCTATCGGCTACCGGGATACGCGCAACTAATTGTCATGATAACATGGCATTCATTATATACATAACTTAACATAACATGGGGCATAGCATCAATAGTGCACAGGTCAACATCATATACACGGTGGATCTTCGTTCCACAATAACAAACCACAAGGGTCAAATATCACAAGAGCCTAGAGAGTGTTTCACTCTCATGTTAAGCTCGTTAAACACACTCATTACCGTTCTGTTAGACGAACGAGTAACTTAAGTCACAGATGGTTCGGATTTAGTGACCCGAACACAACCACACAAACACATGTTCCCACTAAAATGATCATAAGTCAGAATAGGTAAGCTTTGGAAGAAGCTAGCGGGAGATCGAACGCCAAATTAAGGAGAACAATCTTAACAACATAAGAGTCGAATCTGATTCAGATATCTACTCTTAACTTACATGCATGACCGGACAACCGGATTCCTCACTTCCCAGTTAACACTTGTTAGAAGTTCATAGTGGAACTTAACAGCCAATACACAATAGGTGGTAAGTCATGTTAGACACACACAAGGGAATGAGTCACGTCATAACATCACAATTATATGAACAACTGTAAACTCATTACATGTTTAGATCTTATAATGTCATAAACACACAGAAAAACATACAACACACAAGCCGGTGTAAACCGGTAGACAACAGACTGCAAGAAAACCATACCTTGGTCCTTGCCTTGATTTGTTTCCACCGTAGGTCACCCCTATACATGATTCAAGAATGTCGGTTAATTAACTTACTTAACCTCCAAATTTACTAAGTGTTTAACATGATTATTTGACATGTTTAAATGTCTAACTTTCCCTAGGTTACCTTCATTATACCCCCTAGGGTTAACTACATAAGTCACATTCTTTTCTTTTTTTTTTTTACAAGTTTAGGTCCGACCGACCTTACCGACCGAACTTACCCAAGTTCGGTCGATTCCAGAACACATTTCCGTCAAATTTTCTACTCCGACCGACCTTGTAAGTTCGGTCGCATGTTCGGTCTATTCCCGAGAGTTTCTTCCCTTTGAAAATTTAGCCCGACCGAACTTGCCAAGTCCGGTCCCATGTTCGGTCGATTCCAGTAACTCAATCCGTACACAAAATACAAGCCCGACCGACCTTGCAAGTCCGGTCCCCAAGGTCGGTCCATTCCAGAAGCCAATTCTCGCAGGGTAAACTGGGCTCGACCGACCTTGCAAGTTCGGTCTGGCCCAGACCCTTGTTTTCCTTTTCACATTCAACTCCAAACTTCACCCCATATATCCTAGTACACCCTAACCTCATTTAGGCACTTCAAACACACCTTAAGACATCCTTAAACACTCATAAAACTCATTTTCTAATTCCTTAAGCCTTTACTTATTTCCTTGTAAAATTCCTTAACACTTATGTTATTTTCTCCTTAGTTTTCCAATGGTATTTCATACCTATGATTACTACTATCCAAATGCTTTCTCCTCATTTTAACATCATCTCCCCAGCATCATTTATCACAACTAAATCCTTATGTCATTCTTGAAATCCTTTTCAAAGTTCACACTTTCTCCTTATTTTACCAAAGTTGCCTAGGTCTTTACCTAAGTCCAAAATGACTTTGGTACATACTAAAACCTCAAGCTCATGCCTAAGTCCTTGTTACATCCTAAATCACCTTAATGCATGTTTCTTACACAAGAACAACACTTAACCAATCTAAACACCTCTTAACTTATCGAACACATTTTAACTCTTAGAACTTCTCATTTATTACCTAAATTTCGACATAGGTTCTCCTAGAACATTACTAAACCAAAACACATTGTTTTTACCAACAAACAACCAAGAACACTAAAAATCCATCAAGCACTTATTATACACAAACTTCACTCATAAAGCACTACATCACAATATAGTGCATAATTTAAATTGCATGGCACTTAGGCCCTTAAAATGCATGGCTCTTAGGCCCTTAAAGTGCATAATTCTTAAACACTGAATTTCCACAATATATTTGCCTTTGACCTGCAAATACACTCAACAACACATATGCCTTTTACTAAGCTCTTGAGAACACTTTACTAAGTCATTCACCATTTGCTCTTTAGGTAGTTTTAACAAGCATTATAAGCTCATTTCTCCTAAGGCATTAAACAACATTAGGTTAGTAGATTTACCTCTTTTCCAATAACTTCTTTCTTGTTTCCTTTAAAAACCGGTAGGATATTTGATTCTTTGACACGTTCTAAACAATATACAAACATTATAATGAGTATTCAAGCTATAAGCTCCATCTCATTGTAAACCCTAATTTTACATTGTTTCAAAAACATTAATGTAGTTGTTTTACCTTGCTCTTTGAAGAGAGTTTGAATATCTAACAAGAGAGGACTCCACCTAGTCCATGAAGAGTTGGAATGAAGCTAGAACAAAGTCACACAAAGAGCTCCTTCAATATGTATTTTCGGTCACAACAAAAACATGAAGGAAATGAAGTTTTTATTTGAGATTCCTTACCTAGAAGCAAAGGAGAGTAACAATATGTAAAAATACAAGCTCAAGCTCCTTCAATGGTGGAACTCCATGGCACCGAAATGGTGGTCTTGGAATTTTAAGAAGATAGTAATGAAGAGCTTGATGAGAGGAAGAGATTGGTGGTGTTTGTTTTTGATTTGAACAAGTGAGCTAGATTTTACAAGAGATCAAAGAAGAGGTTTAATGGAGGTGGTGTGGTATTACCGTGGAAGAGAAGAAGAAGAGAGAGAGAAGAGAGTGTGAGAGAGGAGCCGTGTGAACAAGGAAGGAATGAGAGAATGAGATAGAATTTGCTTTTGAAGATATTTATACTTTATAAAGTAAAAAGGTACTTAAGTAGTCTTATTTATTTTCTTAACAAGCTAACAAGGGTGGTGTGTCACCAACCTTAAAAACCGGCCCCCAATAGTAATGTGAGGGTATTATAGTCTTTATTTGTCAATTTAATTACTTATACAACATATGTTACAAAATAGCTTATAAAAATCACTATTCATGAAAACAAGGCACATCGAGGTTTGTTTTTCGGGAGTCTGATCATCAGACCGGTACACTTGTATTATTCTGCCTTGTCAACCATGTGGGTGGTGACGGCGTTGTAGCACCGAAGCGTTAGATACTGTTTAGTTATTTATTTCCGCTGCGATTTCATTTAGTGACATGTGCGTAGTAGGGGTGTTACAAAAAGTGGTATCAGAGCGAAGTATCGCTCTGATGACTAGAATACCGAGCTTAGGGATATACCGAGTTAGGAAACCTAACTACAGTTACTTCAGTGAACGTTATGGAAGGTTAACCACTAACTAAGTGTGGAGATACCTTATTGTCGGGAAGCGTTACAACCGTTGGACGATAAGTGTGCAAGCATATTGCTAATGAATTTCATGTGAATACAGATGGCAGGTAGACCGCGAGGTAGAGGCCGCGGAAGCGGTACTAGTGATGCGGGTGACCAGGGCGAGAACACTACGGCCTCAGGTTATGGCTGAGGCTGTAGCAGCCGCTGTAGCCCAGATGGTACCCCAGCTTGTAGCTGCGATACAGCAGGGGCAGATGCCCGGAGTTCAACCACCACCGCCACCGCCACGAGAGACCAACTGGGTCAAGGCATTGGCAGACTTGAGAACCCCTTCATTTCATGGGGAGACCGACCCACGTAAGCTGGAGGCGTACATCTCCGAGTTGGAGACCGCCTACGAGACCTTGGCTGTACCTGCAGAGGCTAAGGTCCGTCTTGCCGCTTACTACCTGAAGGGTTCGGCACAGAACTGGTGGAAGCTTGTGAGAGAGGACCGGATGGCGGATCCTCAGTTTGGATGGAGGGAGTACACGGCTCTACTGCGAGCCAAATACTACCCTGTGCACGTTCAAGAGGCCAAGCGCCTGGAGCTGGATAGTCTGAGGCAGGGGGACAAGGTGTCGGTTGATGAGTATTACACTGCCTTCACCGGCCTTGTCCACCTGTTACCGGACCTGGGATACTCGAACCGGGTGCTGGTAAACCGTTTCTACAACGGTCTCAGCCACCGTCTTCGCTATGGGATGGGGCCAGCTGAGTATACTACCTTGCAGGTAATTTAAATAAAGAGTGATGTGAATATGTGTAGTCTACAAGTGAGTATTAATGTGAGTTTGTGAGTATGTATTGCGGGGCATGACTGACATCCTAAATTCAGGAGTGCTATCATGCCGCTGCTAAGGTGGAAATCACCGTCCGTCTGAGGGACGAGGAGAATGCGCACAAGCGCAAGGCCACGAGCGAGGGCCAGAGTCCGCAGGGGTACGGGGGAGGAAAGAAGAAGAAGAAACCTTATTCCCAGCCCCAGAAGAGTCAGCACCAGGGTGACAAGGGCCAAGCCCAAACCACCACAGCTGAGGAGCCACTGAAGCTCACATATGCTTATGCGGCGAAGCCCCTACGCTCTTACCCACCTAAGGGTAATTGTTTATCTTGTGTGATAAGTTGAAGTGTATGTTGATAAGTTGTGAGACAAGTATTGATGTGTATTGTGATAGCAGCTAGCACGGGCTCTGGCCGGAGCGCCACTATTACTGTAAGTGGTGCAATGGAGACCACCCCGGCAAGGACTGCAAGGGAAATGAGGTGCAGTGTCGCTACTGCGAGAAGTGGGGTCACCGTGACCACGAGTGTTACCGGAACCCCAACAGCAGAGTAACAAGCCCAGAGGGCAGTGGAAGGGTAAGGCCACAGCAGCTATTGATGGCCCGAAGACGGCTAACCAGCCACCCACAGATCAGAGGCACACTGATTCCCAGAAGGGGAAGGGGTCGGGACCTAGCAAGGCCGCCCTGAATGTGGTGGACCGGTCTGAGGCGCCAGGGCCCTCTTCTAGACCAGGTACCGCCTAAACTGTTGAATGTAATAAGTGATTGCATACCGCATTTCATGCATGTGGTATTAATGAGTCCAAGTGTATTATCATGTGAGTAAAGAGTTAAAGTATAGTGTGAAAGACACCTAATTAGATAATTCTAAACTTAAAGGAACCTTCAATATATGTTATCCAATTCCACCCACACCAAACCCTGAAGAAACCACCATCAACATCACCGACTTTCCAATGGAGCAATGTCAGGTTATCCAGCCAGGTATGATACTTTTAAATGGATACCTGACACCGGAAGCACAAATCCATGTCATCAGACGATGCGACGAACTTGGAGCTAAACCTGGAGGTTTCTACACACCTGAATATCCGAACGGATCAAGAATGCAATTGAAGATGATGTGCATGGGTAAGGACTGGAACCCTTACACCAAGTCATATCAAGAAGTGCGAGCTGAAGATGGAGCAACAGTACCAAGTATACCTGAGGAGTTCCGTGCGGTCGTTAATCACGCCGTGGGAATTGCTCAACAAGTTGAAACGGATTCAATTCCAGATGTGAAAGCAGATTTGTGTATTGTGAACTTCTACCAGAAAGGTGGACGGTTGGGTTTACACCAAGATAAGGACGAGTCACCCGAGTCTCTAAGTAAGGGAGTACCCGTGGGTCTTGGTCCATTGGTGATACCGCAGTATTTGGTATGGCGAGCAGAAGCGTGCTGATCTCGCAAGAAAGTTAATACTAAAGTCAGGAGATGTGTTAATCATGGGTGGGCAGTCAAGGATGCTATACCATGGCATCAGGAAGATCAAACTGAATACCGCACCGTCGGCAGTGATCAATGCCACACACATGAAACCCGGACGTTTGAATTGACCTTCAGACAATTCTAAAGCCTTGTATAATTCTGTAATGTGTTAAGCCAGTATATGTTAAGGGGTTATGTATGTGTTAAGTTATATCAACCATGTAAACCAACAACTTGTAAAGAGAAAGTGTTAATGAATAAAGTGGAGTTATTGAAGTATATCAACCGTGTTGTTACCCAGTACTTATTAGTTTGCCAATGAATTAGGCTGTGCACTCGGAACGGGAGGTACACTGAGTGTCTGCAATGAGGCAGAAGCCGGCAAAGCGGCACAATCCTCACCGGTACCTTTCCAGTGAATGGCGTGGATGCATCGATCTTGTTCGACTCTGGAGCCTCACACACATTCATTTCGCTATCTTTTGCGAAGAGGCTGGGGTTAGATGGTGATGAGATGCCAGACTTCTTGGTCACTCTCCCATCGAAAGAGCGGATCAGGTGTACCCGCTACCACCGAGATGCTGTTGTAAGAATCAGAGGTGAAGAGTTCCGATCGACTTGATAGAGTTCGACGGACTTGGATTTGATGTGATTGTCGGGATGAACTGGTTGGAGCGGTACAAGGGCAGAATCCTATGTGCCGAGCATCGACTGCTTCTTCGGAGTCCATCTGGGGTTACCATATCATACCGCCAGAGGCCCAGGGAGCCTTCGACACAGATCATCACCGCCATGGCCATGTATCGTGAGTTACGACGAGGGAGTGATGTATACCTCTGCTATGTCCAGGACATAGAGAGAGACCCTGAGTTTAGCCCAGATGTGCCGGTAGTGTCGGAGTTTCCTGATGTATTTCCTAAGGAACTGCCGGGCATGCCGCCAGCACGAGAGTTGAGTTTGAGATTGAGTTGTTCCGGGCACGGACCTATTGCGAAGGCACCTTATCGTATGGCTCCAGCAGAGATGACAGAGCTCAAGGAGCAGCTGAGAGACCTACTCGACAAGGGCTTTATCCGCCCTAGTGTTTCACCATGGGGAGCGCCGGTTCTCTTCGTGAAGAAGAAGGACGGTAGCCTCCGCTTGTGTATTGATTATCGGGAGCTGAATGCTGTTACGGTGAAGAACCGTTACCCTTTACCACGCATCGACGATCTATTTGATCAGCTGAGGGGAGCATCAGTATTCTCCAAGATAGACTTACGTTCCGGATACCATCAGATTGCCATCCGTGACAGTGATATCGAAAAGACAGCATTCAGAACGAGGTATGGGCATTATGAGTTCACAGTTATGCCGTTTGGCTTATCAAATGCACCAGCTAAGTTCATGGACTTAATGAACCGCTTGTTCCAAGATCAGTTGGACAAGTCTGTGGTAGTCTTCATCGATGATATTCTAAATCAAGAGGTGAGCACGAAAGCCACCTGAGAAATGTGTTACAAACATTGAGGAGGAATCAGTTGTATGCAAAGTTTTCGAAATGTGAATTTTGGTTGAACCAAGTATCCTTCCTTGGACATGTGATTTCTGAGGCCGGGATCGCTGTTGATCCGGCAAAGATAGATGCAGTGCGCACCTGGCCTAGGCCGAAGACAGTTACCGATATCAGGAGCTTCCTCGGTCTGGCAGGTTATTATAGGAGGTTTGTGAAGGACTTCTCCAGTGTCTCGAAGCCGATGACTTCCTTGATGAAGAAGGATGCACCATTCGAGTGGACAGTCGACTGTGAGAGTTCTTTCACGAGTCTCAAGGATGCTCTGACATCTGCACCAGTCCTGACTATACCAGACGGTCCAGATGGTTTTGAGGTCTACTGCGACGCATCAGGTAGAGGTATGGGTTGTGTATTGATGCAACACGGGAAGGTCGTAGCGTACGCCTCCCGTCAGCTAAAGAAGCATGAGGAGAACTACCCTACCCACGACTTAGAATTGGGTGCCATTGTCTTCGCACTGAAGATATGGCGACATTATTTGTATGGGGTAAGTGTGACAATCTATTCTGACCACAAAAGCTTAAAGTACTTGTTCACTCAGAAGGAGTTGAACATGAGGCAAAGAAGGTGGGTTGAATTTCTGAATGACTACGATATTAATTTGCAATATAAAGAGGGTAAGGCAAATGTGGTAGCTGACGCATTGAGTCGCCGAGCACACTCTCTCCATTCGCTAGTCTCTCATACTGGCTTGGTTGAAGAGGTGCGGAGTGCTCAGATGACGGATCAGTATATGCTGGAGATCCGGCAGAAGCTTATTGATGGCACGTTCGAGGGTCAGAAGTACGACTTCAGACTCCACGATGATGACCTGATTAGGCTGAATGGCCGATTGTGTATACCTAGGAGTAGCGCTGAGTTGAAGGAGCGCATATTGAGTGAATCCCATTGTTCTACTACTTCGATTCACCCCGGAGCTTCAAAGATGTATAAGAGTATGAAAAGGTATTTTGGTGGACTGGAATGAAGAAAGATGTAAGTGATTATGTGTTGAGGTGTCTCACTTGCCAGAAGGTCAAGTTTGAGCACCGACGGCCTGGTGGTATGGTACAGCCAATGCCAGTGCCTGAGTGGAAGTTCCATGATATCTCCATGGACTTCGTAGTAGGGCTTCCGCCTACAAGGGGAGGTCTGAATATGATATGGGTTGTAGTTGACCGACTGACCAAGGTGGCCCGATTCATTCCGATGAAGGACACTTGGAAAGTGGCAAGATTGGCAGAACTCTTTGATAAAGAAATTGTAAGACATCATGGTGTACCGAAAACGATTGTATCTGACAGAGATACCAGATTCTTATCCAGATATTGGAAGTCTACACGAGAAGCATTGGGTACTGAACTGAAATTGAGTACAGCGTTTCACCCACAGACCGACGGTCAGAGTGAGCGCACCATTCAGACACTTGAGGATATGCTACGTGCTTGTGCACTTGACTTTCAGACCAGCTGGATTGATAAGTTACATCTGATCGAGTTTAGTTACAACAACAGTTATCATGCTTCGATCAAGATGTCTCCCTTCCAGGCCTTGTACGGTAGACCATGCCGCACGCCATTATGTTGGGATGAGTCGAGTGAGACGGTCATTATAGGACCAGAGTATCTTGAACAAGTTCAGGCAGAAGTTCGCCAGATCCGGGCTAACATGAAGGCAGCTCAGGATAGACAGAAGTCGTACGCAGATGTGCGCAGACGTGACCTGGAGTTCGCCGTGGGCGATCAGGTATTTTTGAGAGTATCCCCATGAAGGGAGTATTTCGTTTTGGCCAGAAGGGCAAGTTGAGCCCAAATATGTGGGGCCTTATGTTGTGACGGAGCGGATCGGTCCGGTAGCCTATAGACTAGATCTACCCGCCGAGCTGGGCAAGGTACATGATGTATTTCATGTGTCCCAGTTGAAGAAGTATATGTCTCATCCGTCTCATGTGCTTCAGCCTGAAAGGCTAACCTTAGAGCCGACCATGCGATCAGTGGAGACTCCGGTACGGATTCTGGATACTAAGACTCGAGACACTCGCCATAAGTCTGTGAGACTGGTGAAAGTCTTTGGTCTAACCAGGACGTTGAGGAGGCCACTTGGGAGCTGGAAGATAAGATGAAGGCGAAGTACCCGTCATTGTTTACTTCTTAGTCCATATGTGTATAGGGTACGGGGCGTACCCCTTTTTAAGGGGGGTAGAGCCGTTTCGGTTATGTGAGTACGACGTGTATTTGAATACATCGTCTATGTGATGTGTTATGTTACAGAGTTGTTATGTTACAGACCGTTGTGTCTGAATGATGTGGATAATGTTGTATGGACCTTGTGTCCAATGTTATGTACCCGATGTTATGTTGTATGGACCTGGTGTCCAATGTTATGTAAGTTTGTTGTTAATGATGTATGGAAGTATTGTTTATAAGTATTCCCGTGTTCTAATATTTAGGATATGTGGAAGTATGAACTTTGAGGGCAAAGTTCTTTTAAGGGGGGTAGATTGAAATACCCCAAACCTTAATATATTGTTTAAACACTAAATATGGTGTATTAAGACTAAAAAGAGTCTTAGAAACATTAGTAAACAAATTTAAACAAAAGAAAACACAAAATGTGCTTTAAAGTCAATAAGAGCCAAAATGTGCTCTAAGCTTGGGATAAACTTGGTTAAGACCTAATGAACTTACCAAGACCTCATTTATACACTAATGAACATATTAAACCAAATACCAAAGAAAACCAAGCTTGAAAACAAGTTTAACACAAAATGTGCTTTAAGGAGTCTTAAAGCACATTTTTGAAAAATTGTCTTGTAAATGAGTTTTAAGTGGCTAGTTGTCCATCATTACTCTTAAATATATATGTGTACTATATAATATCACATTTGGATGTCTATATCAATGGGAAATCAAAAATTTCACTTCTATGTGCCTTGTTTTCATGAATAGTGATTTTTATAAGCTATTTTGTAACATATGTTGTATAAGTAATTAAATTGACAAATAAAGACTATAATACCCTCACATTACTATTGGGGGCCGGTTTTTAAGGTTGGTGACACACCACCCTTGTTAGCTTGTTAAGAAATAAAAAGACTACTTAAGTACCTTTTTACTTTATAAAGTATAAATATCTTCAAAAGCAAATTCTATCTCATTCTCTCATTTCCTTCCTTGTTCACACGGCTCCACACTCTCTTCAACCTCTCTTCTTCCTTCTCTTCCACGGTAATACCACACCACCTCATTAAACCTCTTCTTTGATCTCTTGTAAAATCTAGCTCACTTGTTCAAATCAAAAACAAACACCACCAATCTCTTCCTCTCATCAAGCTCTTCATTACTATCTTCTTAAAATTCCAAGACCACCATTTCGGTGCCATGGAGTTCCACCATTGAAGGAGCTTGAGCTTGTATTTTTACATATTGTTACTCTCCTTTGCTTCTAGGTAAGGAATCTCAAATAAAAACTTCATTTCCTTCATGTTTTTTTGTGACCGAAAATACATATTGAAGGAGCTCTTTGTGTGACTTTGTTCTAGCTTCATTCCAACTCTTCATGGACTAGGTGGAGTCCTCTCTTGTTAGATATTCAAACTCTCTTCAAAGAGCAAGGTAAAACAACTACATTAATGTTTTTGAAACAATGTAAAATTAGGGTTTACAATGAGATGGAGCTTATAGCTTGAATACTCATTATAATGTTTGTATATTGTTTAGAACGTGTCAAAGAATCAATATCCTACCGGTTTTTAAGGAAACAAGAAAGAAGTTATTTGGAAAAGAGGTAAATCTACTAACCTAATGTTGTTTAATGCCTTAGGAGAAATGAGCTTATAATGCTTGTTAAAACTACCTAAAGAGCAAATGGTGAATGACTTAGTAAAGTGTTCTCAAGAGCTTAGTAAAAGGCATATGTGTTGTTGAGTGTATTTGCAGGTCAAAGGCAAATATATTGTGGAAATTCAGTGTTTAAGAATTATGCACTTTAAGGGCCTAAGAGCCATGCATTTAAGGGCCTAAGTGCCATGCAATTTAAATTATGCACTATATTGTGATGTAGTGCTTTATGAGTGAAGTTTGTGTATAATAAGTGCTTGATGGATTTTTAGTGTTCTTGGTTGTTTGTTGGTAAAAACAATGTGTTTGGTAATGTTCTAGGAGAACCTATGTCGAAATTTAGGTAATAAATGAGAAGTTCTAAGAGTTAAAATGTGTTCGATAAGTTAAGAGGTGTTTAGATTGGTTAAGTGTTGTTCTTGTGTAAGAAACATGCATTAAGGTGATTTAGGATGTAACAAGGACTTAGGCATGAGCTTGAGGTTTTAGTATGTACCAAAGTCATTTGGACTTAGGTAAAGACCTAGGCAACTTTGGTAAAATAAGGAGAAAGTGTGAACTTTGAAAAGGATTTCAAGAATGACATAAGGATTTAGTTGTGATAAATGATGCTTGGGAGATGATGTTAAAATGAGGAGAAAGCATTTGGATAGTAGTATCATAGGTATGAAATACCATTGGGAAAACTAAGGAGAAAATAACATAAGTGTTAAGGAATTTTACAAGGAAATAAGTAAAGGCTTAAGGAATTAGAAAATGAGTTTTATGAGTGTTTAAGGATGTCTTAAGGTGTGTTTGAAGTGCCTAAATGAGGTTAGGGTGTACTAGGTATATGGGGTGAAGTTTGGAGTTGAATGTGAAAAGGAAAACAAGGGTCTGGGCCAGACCGAACTTGCAAGGTCGGTCGAGCCCAGTTTACCCTGCGAGAATTGGCTTCTGGAATGGACCGACCTTGGGACCGGACTTGCAAGGTCGGTCGGGCTTGTATTTTGTGTACGGATTGAGTTACTGGAATCGACCGAACATGGGACCGGACTTGGCAAGTTCGGTCGGGCTAAATTTTCAAAAGGAAGAAACTCTCGGGAATAGACCGAACATGCGACCGAACTTACAAGGTCGGTCGGAGTAGAAAATTTGACGGAAATGTGTTCTGGAATCGACCGAACTTGGGTAAGTTCGGTCGGTAAGGTCGGTCGGACCTAAACTTGTAAAAAAAAAAAGAAAAGAATGTGACTTATGTAGTTAACCCTAGGGGGTATAATGAAGGTAACCTAGGGAAAGTTAGACATTAAACATGTCAAATAATCATGTTAAACACTTAGTAAATTTGGAGGTTAAGTAAGTTAATTAACCGACATTCTTGAATCATGTATAGGGTGACCTACGGTGGAAACAAATCAAGGCAAGGACCAAGGTATGGTTTTCTTGCAGTCTGTTGTCTACCGGTTTACACCGGCTTGTGTGTTGTATGTTTTTCTGTGTGTTTATGACATTATAAGATCTAAACATGTAATGAGTTTACAGTTGTTCATATAATTGTGATGTTATGACGTGACTCATTCCCTTGTGTGTGTCTAACATGACTTACCACCTATTGTGTATTGGCTGTTAAGTTCCACTATGAACTTCTAACAAGTGTTAACTGGGAAGTGAGGAATCCGGTTGTCCGGTCATGCATGTAAGTTAAGAGTAGATATCTGAATCAGATTCGACTCTTATGTTGTTAAGATTGTTCTCCTTAATTTGGCGTTCGATCTCCCGCTAGCTTCTTCCAAAGCTTACCTATTCTGACTTATGATCAGTTTAGTGGGAACATGTGTTTGTGTGGTGTGTTCGGGTCACTAAATCCGAACCATCTGTGACTTAAGTTACTCGTTCGTCTAACAGAACGGTAATGAGTGTGTTTAACGAGCTTAACATGAGAGTGAAACACTCTCTAGGCTCTTGTGATATTTGACCCTTGTGGTTTGTTATTGTGGAACGAAGATCCACCGTGTATATGATGTTGACCTGTGCACTATTGATGCTATGCCCATGTTATGTTAAGTTATGTATATAAATGAATGCCATGTTATCATGACAATTAGTTGCGCGTATCCCGGTAGCCGATAGGCTGCGCGTTAACCATACCAGCCAAGGGTTGCTGACCCCCTCGGGGGATCCATATTTCTTATACTGCAGGATGAGGATCGAAGAAGTAGAGTGGCTCTAGATCCTAGGATGTATTATTTTGAGTACTTTTGGATGTTGGCCCGGGATGCGCCTGTGCTCCCGTGGCGTGTGTATATATTTGGTTGTGGCAGTTAACAGTAATGTGATACAGTGAAGGATGTATGTAATACTCGGTATTGTATATGATGTATTTATGGTTTAGTTTTATGCTCGGGAGTCTGATCATCAGACCGGTACACTTGTATTTATTCTGCCTTGTCAACCATGTGGGTGGTTGACGGCGTTGTAGCACCGAAGCGTTAGATACTGTTTAGTTATTTATTTCCGCTGCGATTTCATTTAGTGACATGTGCATAGTAGGGGTGTTACAGATTGTGTTCGTTTAACCCTTCTCTACTTAATGTTCAGGAACCCATTGAATGCACGTTGTTCATGTTGATGGGAGGTGAGGATATTATGGTGGCGTGGGGCAAATTGTTTCTCTCATCTCCTACAGACATCGTGCTGGTGAACCACTACGACAGGGGTATGTCGGGTGCTTGTGGATGATTATGTGGCAGAATATGCTGATGTTGCTATAACGGTACCTCTACCATAGAGAAAGACACTTCGCTCTGTTCAAACAACTACAATCCAATGGCCGGTTACATGGGTTAAAAGCCCGGGCCAGGTAAACACAATGAACACTTATTCTAAAATTATAAATGCGATATTTCAATTAGTATATGGTTTAGGGTGAGTCACTTAAACTTAATTAATCAACAACTTAGGAAAATGTAAAGTCGAAAAAAAACTTCTAAAGGGAAAGAAAAAGTGTTGCCACACCAGCTCTCACGAGGGCATCCTCCAATTTCATGACGAGACCTGCTTTAGTAGAGCGGAACATATTGGATGGGTTGTCACAGAACATGAGACTTCTGCACTCCACCTTGTTGATGACGTCACCTCAGAGTGATAAGATCCATGTGGAGGATACCCAGGGTCTTTTTCACCACCATGAACCCGAAGAGCTGACTCATACGTTCGATATATATAT
>CM041778.1:46661266-46686414 GCA_023374045.1 Limonium bicolor
AGGATTTATGTGATTATTGCTGAAAGTGAGGTTGAATGTGAATGTGGATGATTGAATTAGTGGAGTGTGTGAAATTTGTGTATATATGTAGTATTAAAGAAGTGAAATTATATGTGCACACAAGGTGCTCGACAAAATGTTTGAGTGAAAAATTATGGTTTTTTTGCTCATTTTGTGTGGTTGTGCCTTTGTTATTGATTTTTACTTTTTACTGGTTACTTGAATTGGATTAGATAGACTTACGTAAACATATTTCCTTTTATTCAATTTACTTTAGTTTTCTTTTTTTAAAAAAATTGTTACGTGTTTTTTTTCATTACTTTTCTTTTATTCTTGTTTTATTTCTACTTTGTTTAATTCTAAGCCAAATTTGATTAGTTAGGATTACACTTGCTTTCATTTTAGACTTTTAGGATTTATTCGGATTGTTTTGCTTTTCGTTTTGATTTTAGTTTTGCTTTGTTTATTTTATTTATTTTGTCATTACTTGAATTGGTTTAGTATTAGGTTTACATAATTCTTTTTTTAGCTTTCAAATTTAATTCTGTAGGTTTAATAGTATGTAGTTCGTTTATCTTTTCTCTTAGTTCAATTAGAATATATTTACTTGCTAAGTTTTAATTTTATTATTTTCAATTTTATTTGCGTTTTTATTTTATCTCGTGTAGATTAATTTTGTAGTTTATTTTTTGCTTAGCTTTATTTGATTTTAAAGTAATGAAATTATATGTGCACAGAAGGTGCTCGACAAATTGTTTGAGTAAAAATTGTGTTTTTGCTCATTTTGTGTGGTTGCGTCTTTGTAGAGGGACATCACTAAATGGGCTCACCAGATTGAAGTCGTTCGGGGCTGAATACACTTCATTTGTTAACCCGTAATATACTCAACCTACATCTTCATCTTTTGAGCTTACTATATATATTTTGCAATCTAATTACGAACAATTAACATACATAAACTAATGAGTTTCTACTCTATCTATAGAGAAGTGCTTAAGAAAATCCCCAGTCATTGCACGGTAGATTGAAAGCGGAGTGGAAGAACCGGTAATATAATCTAACTTATCTTTTTCTCTTTTACTTTGTATTTTATTTCCACAAATTATTGAAATTTGGTTTGATGAATAAATTTGGTATTAGTTTGATTTGTGATGGAAATTTATGTTGTTGAATGATTGGTGAATGATTGGTGAATGCTTAATAATAAGCATAGGATAGGTAAAATTATGCAAAGGTCATGCCATTTTTTTTAACAAAATCTCTTCGTAATTAATATTGTTTGATGTATATGTATAGGTATAACAATATCTAAATTTTTTCTTTATCAGGTCTCACTACATTTAAGTCTGTGAACCACCTCTCTTGTTTCCACCTTCTTCCATCACCGTTGCAGTTTCCTCTTCTGTGTACAAGGAAGCAACTAAACTTTGCTTTTTGTTTGATCATTGTGATTATGTGTTCTGATAATATAGGTGCTAGTATATAATTTAGGTTGAAACCTTAGAGTTAGACTAGCTATCTTATTTAATACGCGTCTAGTCAAGCTTCATTAGAGTATAAATACATAGAAACAAATACAATCCATGGAACAAAAACATTTTCATTTTGAGTATACGGTATTAATCGTACCGTTTTGTGTTTCAAATATAGTATGGAGCGTGAGTGGATGTACGGTGATCGAGGGAATCACTTTGACAAGATGTTGAAAGAGTTTTGCAAAGCGGCAGTGCAGCACAAGGACATGACAAAGGCGGAGAAAATACCTTGTCCTTGTGTTGACTGCGGTGTCATAAGGAAATTTTCAAACATTGAGGAAATTGAATTCCATCTGAAGACCCGCGGTTTCATGCCACACTATAGGAGATGAACTTTTCATGGAGAAAGTGTTGAACATAATGACGGGTCCTCGTACATTGATGATAGGAAGAGGATGAGAACTGACCACACATTTGATTCTGTCGAGTCGGAACTTCCAAGTGCTTCCGGAGTCAATGACAGTGAGCCGACTTATCATGATGAGCAAATAGACGAGATGCTTGATAACATTGAGGATAATTTTGTCGACCGGCCGGATGAGTATCAAAGGTTGTTGGACACATCCAAGACGGTGTTGTATCCTACGTGCACTAAGCACACGAAATTGACAGCTATATTGAATTTGTTCAACCTGAAGGGAAGATATGGATGGAGTGACAAAAGTTTCACGACATTCCTCGAGCTGATTCATGATATGCTACCGGATGAGAACGGTCTCCCTACCACCACCTATGAGGCAAAGAAATGGATGTGTCCAATGGGAGTAGAGTACAAAAAAATTCACGTGTGTCCAGACAACTGTGTGTTGTACACTGGTGAATACGAACATCTGGACAATTGCCCAAAATGTTCGTTGTCCCAGTATAAGCATAAAGATGGTGAGTACTTCTCCTCTGTTCAGAAAAAAAGCCCTCCAGCTAAACTACTGTGGTATTTGCCGATTATACCCAGATTCAAACGGTTATTTGTGAATTCGAAAGATGCAAAGAACTTACGATGACACGTAGAGGGTAGAAAGAGTGATGAGAAATTAAGACATCCAACAGATGGACCTCAGTGGAGAAACATCAATCGATGGTTCAAATAACATTTTAGGGGAAGATAGGAATCTGAGGCTTGGGCTATGTACTGACAGGATGAACCCGTACGGCACGTTAAGCAGTCAACACAGCACTTGGCCCGTTTTACTAGTGATCTACAATTTTTCGTCGTGGTTGTGTATGAAACACAGATACATAATGTTATCACTTTTGATTTCTGGCCCTAAGCAGCCAGGTAATAATATTGATGTATACCTTGCCCCATTGATTGATGATTTGAAGTAGCTGTGGAATGAAGGAACCATGGTGTATGATGCTTAAGCAAGGGAAAATTTCACGCTCAAGGCATTGTTGTTCTGTACGGTCAACGACTTCCCCGCATACGGGAACTTGTCTGGATACACTGTGAAAGGACCATTTGCATGTCCGATGTGCGAGGATGACATATGTTTGGACCGTTTACAAAATTATGGTAAGAATGTTTACATGTGTCATCGACATTTTCTACCTGAAGATCACCCATATCGTAAGAAGAAGAAACTGTTCAATGGTGAGGCCGAGACTCGTGTGGCCCGTCTACCTTTGACCTCATGAGGAAGTGTATGCAAAGGTTAAGGACATTGTGAACGTATTTGGAAACACATCAAAACTGGCAAAGAACATTTGGAAAAAATGCTCTATCTTTTGGGATCTACCGTATTGGTGTTATTTGTCTGTCAGACACTATTTGGATATCATGCACATCGTGAAGAACATTGATGAGGCAGTGAGTGGGACTTTGCTGAACATACCCGCCAAAATGAAAGATGGATTGAAAGTGAGAAAAGACATTCAAGCCATGGGTATAAGAAAAGAGTTACACCCACAGGAGAATGATAGACGAATATACCTACCTCCTGCATGCTACACACTTTCAAAGAATGAGAAGATCAGCTTTTGCAAATGTCTACACTCGGTAAAAGTACTGTCTGGATATTCTTCAAACTTTAAGAACATTGTATCGATGAAGGATTTGAAGTTGTTAGGCATGAAATCTCATGATTATCATGTATTGATGTTACATCTTCTTCCCGAAGCAATCTGAGGGATATTGCCTAATGATGTCAGAAATGTTAACCTGATTGTGTTTCTTCTTTAACGCTGTCTGCTGCAAGGTAATTGATGTAAACTCTCTCGATGATCTACAATGTGAAATTGTGGTCACATTATGTCAACTGGAGATGTATTTCCCACCATCGTTCTTTGACATAATGGTGCACTTGATAGTCCACATTGTTCGAGAGATCCAATATTGTGGTCCGGTCTACTTACGCTACATGTACCCTTTTGAACGATACATGGGTATTCTAATGAGGAATAGATATCGACCAGAAGGGAGCATAATTGAAGCAACGGTGACTGGGAAGTCACAGAATTTGTGACTGATTATTTGAATGAAGCAGAATCAATCGGTATCCCAAAACCAAGACACTACGGTAGATATAAAGGCAAAGGTGTCATTGGAAGAAAGATTGTGCAAGTACCACGTCAACTGATTCATCAAGCACATCTATTTGTGTTACCACACCTTAAGGCTGTTGAACCCTTCTTTGATACTCATATGAATGAGTTGAGACAACAAAATCCTACCAGAGACCACCTTTGGCTTTCGAAAGAACAAAACCTAATGTTTGTCCAATGGTTCAAAGATTATGTCTTTGAAAAAGCGTCATCAAATTCAGAAGTTGCAGTGAAGAAATCAGATGTTTAGTAATAGGACCTGAACCTAATATTATATCATTTGAAGGGTATGACATTAGTGGGTATACTTATTACACTGCACGCCAAGATGCTAAATCAATAAACCACAACAGTGGAGTAAAAATAGAACGGCATTCAATGAGTACCACATCGGTGACCGTTCTCAACCAGTGCGGAGCTCTAGTTGGTATTACCGTGTTATCGAGGACATTTGGGAGCTAGACTACCATATTGATTCGTTTTTAGTGTTCCGCTGCAAATGGGTGGATAACCGACGTGAATCCAAAACGATGGAGGGCTTACCTTGATTGATCTCACACATGCTATTTTTAAGGATGATCAGTTTGTTATGGGAAAAGATTGTGACCAAGTGTGGTATGTTCAGGATACAAAAGACTCTAGATGGTCTGTTGTTCTTCCAGGTAGAAGACCGGTTCTGATTGAAAATGAAAATGTGGATGATGATGAGAATGAGACGATTGAAGGAACAACATTGTTTCCTACAGGGTTGCGGGATTTAAATGATGATACCCAAAACCACTTGATTTATGCACGGTTAGACCATGACGAGGGTGTTTGGGTTAATAACACCAAATCATAGAAGTATTTATGTCAGGTAGCTAGTGCTAGTAGTTGTACATTTGTTTTACGTTCGATTATTTGTTGGTTTATGGTAATGTTATGTTAAATATTTTCCTTAACTTGTTCAACATTTTTCTTTACATTATAAATTCATCCAGTTAATTTGACTAACTTATCTTTACTGCAGTGGCTGATCACCCTATGGACTAGCCCATTGGAGAAGCTGAGCCTCATCAGAAGAAACCCGCAAAATGGGTCATACGAGGAGGAAAGAAGGGGAAGACAGCTCAACCACCGGAGGATGAGGCTTGTCCATCACAGCAGGTCATAGAGCCAGCAGCTGCCTCCTCCAGACAGAAGGTGAAGAAGAGAGGTGCCACCCGTGCACTGAAGGCTAATAAAGGCCCCCCACAAAGCTTGTGCAGTACAATGAGTTCCACCAGCCATACAGTAATTGGAAGAAGGATTATGTTGCATATTCTAGCCACCTGGTCAAGAGTTACTACGACATAAATCACACATGGAAGCAAGTGGCACAATCATTGAAGGACACTATGTTCGAGCGCCTACAGGTATGTTATTTTTTGATAATATGTTATATGATTTTAGAGTTTCTCGTTACTTGTGTTACTAAATGACTAACTAATTGTTTATGTAGGCTCATTTCTCCATCGATCCTTCTCTTAAGGACGATGTCCTGAAAAAAAATGGGGCGACAGTTCCACGACCATAGGAATTGGCTCTCTGACAAGTACATTCATGGTGCTGCGTATCAAGACCCTGAATCGGATGATGCAGAAGGAGTCGATGAACTGCCACCCTGGGAGGTGTACGAGGGCATCACTCAGAAGCAGTTGATGCAGTTTGCGGAGTATCATCGCACGTCGGAGTACCAGGTAGAGCTAATATTCAACGCTGTGTTTTATACATTTTGGCGAATTTATTTGCTTATTTGTATCTTACACATTATATATGTATTTGTAGGCTCTTCGTGCAAAACAACAGGCACAAGTGAAGAAAAATCTATACCCACATCATTTAGGTGGTAAAGGTATTGCCAAGGGCGTACTAGAGTGGGAGCAAAAGGGCTTGCTTCCAATGGATGAGACTCCTAGGGACAGGAGGATGAAGGTCTGGAAGTTGAGTCGAGTGCCAAAAAACTCAACGCCGGAAAATCCTCAGTACGATGATGGCACGAGATCTATTATAAATCAAATGGTGAGTATCTAATTTTGGTACATAAGTTTAATATTTGTTTGTGTAATTGTAGATTAATTAATTATGTTATTTTTGTTTTATAGGAAGAGCTAAACTCTCAAGTTACTGAGGGTTCTTGGACTCCGAACAGACAGTATGATCCCCTTTCTTGTGCTCTTGGAAAGGTGGGTCATCCTGGTCGCGCTATTGGTTTTGGTGGACAAGTTGGTATCCGCCAAGCTTTTGGCAATCCGGGGTCTAGGCAAAGCTCAGAAGGAAAGATGATCAGCTATGAGGAACATTTGAAGATAACTACTGATATTGAGCAGAGGCTTAAGTAGAATCTTCATCACTTGGTTGCAGAGGAGATGTCCAAAATATGCTCACAGATGTGCAGCAGTCAGGAGGTGACTAGACCAGCCCCTGCACCATCAGCTGGTCGGGAGGAGGGCACACCAGTACGGCAGAGTAGTGTGCGCTCGATAAATCCATATCCATATGCATTTATTAAGGTTAGACACATTAACTTAGAAAATAAATTAGTTATTACCATCTATTTACTTCGATTGTGAAATACCCAAACCTTAATATATTGTTTAAACACTTAAATATGGTGTATTAAGACTAAAAAGAGTCTTAGAAACATTAGTAAACAAATTTAAACAAAAGAAAACACAAAATGTGCTTTAAAGTCAATAAGAGCCAAAATGTGCTCTAAGCTTGGGATAAACTTGGTTAAGACCTAATGAACTTACCAAGACCTCATTTATACTATGAACATATTAAACCAAATACCAAAGAAAACCAAGCTTGAAAACAAGTTTAAACACAAAATGTGCTTTAAGGAGTCTTAAAGCACATTTTTGAAAAATTGTCTTGTAAATGAGTTTTAAGTGGCTAGTTGTCCATCATTACTCTTAAATATATGTGTACTATATAATATCACATTTGGATGTCTATATCAATGGGAAATCAAAAATTTCACTTCTATGTGCCTTGTTTTCATGAATAGTGATTTTTATAAGCTATTTTGTAACATATGTTGTATAAGTAATTAAATTGACAAATAAAGACTATAATACCCTCACATTACTATTGGGGGCCGGTTTTTAAGGTTGGTGACCACACCCTTGTTAGCTTGTTAAGAAAATAAATAAGACTACTTAAGTACCTTTTTACTTTATAAAGTATAAATATCTTCAAAAGCAAATTCTATCTCATTCTCTCATTTCCTTCCTTGTTCACACGGCTCCACACTCTCTTCAACCTCTCTTCTTCCTTCTCTTCCACGGTAATACCACACCACCTCCATTAAACCTCTTCTTTGATCTCTTGTAAAATCTAGCTCACTTGTTCAAATCAAAAACAAACACCACCAATCTCTTCCTCTCATCAAGCTCTTCATTACTATCTTCTTAAAATTCCAAGACCACCATTTCGGTGCCATGGAGTTCCACCATTGAAGGAGCTTGAGCTTGTATTTTTACATATTGTTACTCTCCTTTGCTTCTAGGTAAGGAATCTCAAATAAAACTTCATTTCCTTCATGTTTTTGTTGTGACCGAAAATACATATTGAAGGAGCTCTTTGTGTGACTTTGTTCTAGCTTCATTCCAACTCTTCATGGACTAGGTGGAGTCCTCTCTTGTTAGATATTCAAACTCTCTTCAAAGAGCAAGGTAAAACAACTACATTAATGTTTTTGAAACAATGTAAAATTAGGGTTTACAATGAGATGGAGCTTATAGCTTGAATACTCATTATAATGTTTGTATATTGTTTAGAACGTGTCAAAGAATCAAATATCCTACCGGTTTTTAAAGGAAACAAGAAAGAAGTTATTTGGAAAAGAGGTAAATCTACTAACCTAATGTTGTTTAATGCCTTAGGAGAAATGAGCTTATAATGCTTGTTAAAACTACCTAAAGAGCAAATGGTGAATGACTTAGTAAAGTGTTCTCAAGAGCTTAGTAAAAGGCATATGTGTGTTGAGTGTATTTGCAGGTCAAAGGCAAATATATTGTGGAAATTCAGTGTTTAAGAATTATGCACTTTAAGGGCCTAAGAGCCATGCATTTTAAGGGCCTAAGTGCCATGCAATTTAAATTATGCACTATATTGTGATGTAGTGCTTTATGAGTGAAGTTTGTGTAATAAGTGCTTGATGGATTTTTAGTGTTCTTGGTTGTTTGTTGGTAAAAACAATGTGTTTTGGTTTAGTAATGTTCTAGGAGAACCTATGTCGAAATTTAGGTAATAAATGAGAAGTTCTAAGAGTTAAAATGTGTTCGATAAGTTAAGAGGTGTTTAGATTGGTTAAGTGTTGTTCTTGTGTAAGAAACATGCATTAAGGTGATTTAGGATGTAACAAGGACTTAGGCATGAGCTTGAGGTTTTAGTATGTACCAAAGTCATTTTGGACTTAGGTAAAGACCTAGGCAACTTTGGTAAAATAAGGAGAAAGTGTGAACTTTGAAAAGGATTTCAAGAATGACATAAGGATTTAGTTGTGATAAATGATGCTTGGGAGATGATGTTAAAATGAGGAGAAAGCATTTGGATAGTAGTAATCATAGGTATGAAATACCATTGGGAAAACTAAGGAGAAAATAACATAAGTGTTAAGGAATTTTACAAGGAAATAAGTAAAGGCTTAAGGAATTAGAAAATGAGTTTTATGAGTGTTTAAGGATGTCTTAAGGTGTGTTTGAAGTGCCTAAATGAGGTTAGGGTGTACTAGGATATATGGGGTGAAGTTTGGAGTTGAATGTGAAAAGGAAAACAAGGGTCTGGGCCAGACCGAACTTGCAAGGTCGGTCGAGCCCAGTTTACCCTGCGAGAATTGGCTTCTGGAATGGACCGACCTTGGGGACCGGACTTGCAAGGTCGGTCGGGCTTGTATTTTGTGTACGGATTGAGTTACTGGAATCGACCGAACATGGGACCGGACTTGGCAAGTTCGGTCGGGCTAAATTTTCAAAGGAAGAAACTCTCGGGAATAGACCGAACATGCGACCGAACTTACAAGGTCGGTCGGAGTAGAAAATTTTGACGGAAATGTGTTCTGGAATCGACCGAACTTGGGTAAGTTCGGTCGGTAAGGTCGGTCGGACCTAAACTTGTAAAAAAAAAAAAGAAAAGAATGTGACTTATGTAGTTAACCCTAGGGGGTATAATGAAGGTAACCTAGGGAAAGTTAGACATTTAAACATGTCAAATAATCATGTTAAACACTTAGTAAATTTGGAGGTTAAGTAAGTTAATTAACCGACATTCTTGAATCATGTATAGGGGTGACCTACGGTGGAAACAAATCAAGGCAAGGACCAAGGTATGGTTTTCTTGCAGTCTGTTGTCTACCGTTTACCACCACCGGTTGTGTTTTGTATTTTTTCTGTGTGTTTATGACATTATAAGATCTAAACATGTAATGAGTTTACAGTTGTTCATATAATTGTGATGTTATGACGTGACTCATTCCCTTGTGTGTCTAACATGACTTACCACCTATTGTGTATTGGCTGTTAAGTTCCACTATGAACTTCTAACAAGTGTTAACTGGGAAGTGAGGAATCCGGTTGTCCGGTCATGCATGTAAGTTAAGAGTAGATATCTGAATCAGATTCGACTCTTATGTTGTTAAGATTGTTCTCCTTAATTTGGCGTTCGATCTCCCGCTAGCTTTTCCAAAGCTTACCTATTCTGACTTATGATCAATTTAGTGGGAACATGTGTTTGTGTGGTGTGTTCGGGTCACTAAATCCGAACCATCTGTGACTTAAGTTACTCGTTCGTCTAACAGAACGGTAATGAGTGTGTTTAACGAGCTTAACATGAGAGTGAAACACTCTCTAGGCTCTTGTGATATTTGACCCTTGTGGTTTGTTATTGTGGAACGAAGATCCACCGTGTATATGATGTTGACCTGTGCACTATTGATGCTATGCCCCATGTTATGTTAAGTTATGTATATAAATGAATGCCATGTTATCATGACAATTAGTTGCGCGTATCCCGGTAGCCGATGGGCTGCGCGTTAACCATACCAGCCAAGGGTTGCTGACCCCTCGGGGATCCATATTTCTTATACTGCAGGATGAGGATCGAAGAAGCGGAGTGGCTCTAGATCCTAGGATGTAGTTTATTTTGAGTACTTTTGGATGTTGGCCCGGGATGCGCCTGTGCTCCCGTGTTGTGTTATATATATTTGGTTGTGGCAGTTAACAGTAATGTGATACAGTGAAGGATGTATGTAATACTCGGTATTGTATATGATGTATTTATGGTTTAGTTTTATGCTCGGGAGTCTGATCATCAGACCGGTACACTTGTATTTATTCTGCCTTGTCAACCATGTGGGTGGTTGACGGCGTTGTAGCACCGAAGCGTTAGATACTGTTTAGTTATTTATTTCCGCTACGATTTCATTTAGTGACATGTGCGTAGTAGGGGTGTTACAGATTGTGTTCGTTTAACCCTTCTCTACTTAATGTTCAGGAACCCATTGAATGCACGTTGTTCATGTTGATGGGAGGTGAGGATATTATGGTGGCGTGGGGCAAATTGTTTCTCTCATCTCCTACAGACATCGTGCTGGTGAACCACTACGACAGGGGTATGTCCGGGTGCTTGTGGATGATTATGTGGCAGATTATGCTGATGTTGCTATAACGGTACCTCTACCATAGAGAAAGACACTTCGCTCTGTTCAAACAACTACAATCCAATGGCCGGTTACATGGGTTAAAAGCCCGGGCCAGGTAAACACAATGAACACTTATTCTAAAATTATAATTATGCGATATTTCAATTAGTATATGGTTTAGGGTGAGTCACTTAAACTTAATTAATCAACAACTTAGGAAAAGTAAAGTCGAAAAAAAAACTTCTAAAGGGAAAGAAAAAGTGTTGCCACACCAGCTCTCACGAGGGCATCCTCCAATTTCATGACGAGACCTGCTTTAGTAGAGCGGAACATATTGGATGGGTTGTCACAGAACATGAGACTTCTGCACTCCACCTTGTTGATGACGTCACCTCAGAGTGATAAGATCCATGTGGAGGATACCCAGGCTCTTTTTCACCACCATGAACCCGAAGAGCTGACTCATACGTTCGATATATATATATATATATATATATATATATATATATGTGTCCGACTTCGTTGATGTATTCACGAGAGACTGGTTAAATGTGTCGATTCTGAAGTCAGCTATCATGTGGACGATCTCATACCTTTTCATATCTTAATAAAAGACTAGAATTAGTTTTTGTACTTTAATGTCGTTCACTAATGTTGTTGTCTTTATGGTGCAGGCATGTGCATTCTGAGGTGATACGAGATCATCAGACTAGTAGCTTTGGATTCCTATGCCTTGCTATGTGCTGTAAAGTGACTATGTCAATGGATCCTGAAGGTCTTTTGCGGTACTTAACGAATACAATATTTGAAGGTGTAGACAAGTCATACATTATGCTGCCATACTATCAAGAGTAAGTCATACTTCCATATATTATTACATTTTATTTATAAGCTATGTTATTTGTGTTATGATTTCAATTTTATTCATTATGTGAGCAGTCGTCATTGGTCGTTGTTGGTTTTGGCCATGGAGTACCCGGGAGTCTTTCAGTTTGACTCACTTGGTATGAGTGCCAAGAAGCCAGCGATAGCAGCAACTCTAATGAAGTAAGCTATTTAAATTATACAACAATTGTCATAACTTAATAAATTGTTTCGTTAAATTTGATTAATATGTGTATTACATCCAAACTATTTATTTTGTATAGTGCCTTCAAAGCTGCACTGCTTTCATTGCAAAGACAAGTGAAGTGCATCCCGTGGACTATAGCGAAGGTAGTTTTACTTATTTTGTGTAAAGAGTTAACATGTTAATAATAGACCTGCAAGTATGACTGATAACATCCATGTGTGAATGTATAGTGTCCAGTATAGCCTGGTGGATCAGAATGTGGTTACTATGTTATGAGGTTTATGCATGACTTAGTAGCATTATCCAAGTTTTTTCCAGAAAACTCATTGGACAAGGTATAAGACTATCTTTGAATGTCTTGGTTTATATATTTTTATTCTTTGTCATTCTTTGTGTAGTGTCTCATTAGTATTCATTTTTGTTTGTTCAAGGCTTTCGAACAACTTGTGGGCTATGAATATTATGAAGAGAGGCACATATCTGAAATCCTCGAGGATTGGGCAGAATTTATCTCCAACGACATACTTAGTTGATTCGTCTTAATTTAGTTTGCATTGAACGTTAGTTTGTCATAGATGTATTCCATTAGATTGAAACGTAGTGAATTGTATATTGTAATGGAGTGTGGTGAATTGGAGTGTGGTGAAGTGTACAACTAATCCTCATTTGTGTTATGTATTTTCTTGCTTTCTTGCATTTATTGATGCGTGCCAATTATTGTGGCCGCTTTAGGGGTTTATAGTATGCTACTGAGGCGCCCCACTGTGGTGGCAGCATTATACAATGTCTTTGTAGGTTTGTTTAATTATGTGGTGTATTTGCGTGCATTAATAAGCTGGAAAGGAAAAAAAAATACTATCTATTTCGGCGGTTCCTGCAAAAGAACCGCCGAAATAGGGTGTTGGGTCAACTATATTCAGTCAAATCCCTTATTCTGGCGGGTATCTATTTCGGCGGTACTTTATCCGCAACCACCGAAATAGGTTGCCAGGTCAACGTTATCCGGTGAAATGACAGAGGTCTATTTCGGCGGTTCTATATAAGCAACTGTCGAAAGAACCACCGAAATAGGGTCCCTATTTCGGCGGTGCTCATTTCAGCGGTTGTAAACCGCCGAAATAGACCTTTTACAACCGCAGAAAAAGGTTGTTTTCCTACTAGTGTTAGCAGGTGATACGTATGTAATGGCGTATATGTGCCTGTATCTTCTTCTGGAACAGGATAAAGTCAGATGCGGAAAACAGATGACCGCTTAGATTCGGTTGATTATAGACACGGCGGTTCGGCCGTTTAAAACGGCGTACCGTATCGTATTTAACATCCTGTTTAAACTTGAAACATAATCCTAAAGTGTAAACTAAGAGATGTCGAAGATATTTTTTCTACCAGTATATGTTTTTGCTTTTAATGACCTTGTTTTGAGTTGGGATGTCGGAAAGTTGCATGAATCCTAACACGTCAATTATCAACCATGTTTTTGATGCAAATTTGATTCATAAGAAGCTAATACTAGAACTATAATTAATTTTTAAGTACCTTTAATGAAGCAACACATCTTAAGCCTTCATTAAATCTTAACAGAGCCTTTGAGCTTGGGAAATCTAACTTTCGTAGTACAATACTGTAACCTTAATATTTTTGTTAATATATTAGTTTTAAGTTGTACTAGTAATTAAAAAAAGTGTAATGGTTGCTACCAACTTCTATCCTATTTGGTCGGCCGGTGTTTTGCTAATCATTGCTAGCCTAGCACTTCTTATATCGAATTCTATCCATCGAACATACATATATAATGTCTCATTACAAATTATATATAAGGTGTCTTCCGTTGAATCCTCCGCATTTAGAAGCTTCCAAGACGCGTCAAACCTTCCGGAAGGAATCAAACAGACGATAAATTATCAACTTGAGCTTCAATCCTCGTGCTCAGCGGAATAAAGGAATTGTAGTTTTTTCCTTCGCCTCTAGACCGGTCAAATATAGGGAGCGTATTCAAATATTGGAGAGCTTTATTATTATCTCCCACTTTTTTTTTTTTCTAAATTCGAAATGTTATTGACTTTTCAAATGAAATTACCCGCAGTTTTCCCATCACTCCAGACCAGTCTGGTTGGTCAAACCTTTCGAACAAAAATCCCTTTGTTCCACAGGCTATATAAAGGCGCCTCTAACTCTTACTGTCATCCACATCCAAAATCAAAGCAGCAATCTCACAACAAACAATCCACAGAAGATACCAAATTTGGAAGAAACATCATCATTCAAGGGAGAAGACAAAAACAATGGCATCAGTGCGAACAATTAAGTTAGGTTCTCAAGGATTTGAGGTATCTGCCCAGGGGCTTGGATGTATGGGCATGTCTGCATTCTACGGTCCCCCGAAGCCCGAGGAGGACATGATCGCTCTCATCCACCATGCCATTGACTTCGGCATTACGTTCCTTGACACCGCCGACATCTACGGGCCTTTCACCAATGAAGTTCTAGTTGGCAAGGTGTGTATATATGTTTTTGTATCTTTGAATCTCCAAATTCACGTAAATAAGCAATAGCCTTTAACAAGAATTTCTTCTTTTTGTATACATGAAGCAAAACAGAGTAGCACACAAAATTTCTAATAAATTTTTACATTTGTAATATACTTTTAGGCACTGAAAGGTGGGTGGCGAGAGAAGGTGCAATTAGCCACAAAGTTTGGCAACTATGTTGATTCAGAGGGTAAATTTAGCATTAAGGGGGACCCCGCATATGTTAGAGAAGCTTGTGAAGCTAGCTTGAAGAGGCTTGGTGTGGACTGCATTGATATCTACTATGTGCATCGTATTGATACTACCGTTCCAATAGAAATCACCATGATGGAGCTGAAAAAACTAGTAGAAGAGGGAAAGATCAAGTACATTGGGCTATCCGAGGCATCTCCATCTACCATTAGGAGAGCACATGCTGTCCACCCAATCACTGCTGTGGAAATGGAGTGGTCTTTATGGACAAGGGACGTTGAGGAAGAGCTCGTCCCAACTTGTAGAGAGCTAGGAATTGGAATTGTGGCATACAGTCCTCTAGGAAGGGGATTCTTCTCCTATGGACCCTCCGTGGTTGAGAACATGGCCAAGGATGACTACAGACAGGTTTGTAATAATCTCATGTGGACTATATGTGGAATAATCCTATGACTATCTCTTATGATCATAATCTCTTCACTAAGTTCATCTAAGAACAAACTAATGAAGTATCAGGATATACGATTGATCTTGTGCATTATTTTTATTTGAGAACAGATGTTGCCAAGGTTTCAAGCTGAAAATTTGGAGCATAACAAGCGCTTGTTTGAGAGGGTTACTGAGATAGCCGAAAAGAAAGGGTGCACCACTGCACAACTAGCCCTCGCTTGGGTTCATCATAGGGGAGATGATGTGTGTCCTATCCCTGGAACCACTAAGGTTGTTAACTTTGACAAGAATGTTGGAGCATTGTCTGTGGAACTATCAAAAGAGGAGATGAGCGAATTGGAAACACTTGCATCAACTGATGCGGTCAAGGGTGATAGGTATGGTGGTACTTCCACTACCTTCCAAGATTCAGAGACTCCTCCATTATCTTCTTGGAAGGCCGAATAGAAAGGTTCATATCTATTCAGGAATTACATCTTTTGCAGAGTTGATACATCGAGAGAGTTTCTTTGACAATGAGGAATTCATATTGAATTATAAGTGAATTTGTGAGTGCGTACTAATTTTTTTAGAATTTATTTTTATCGTTGTGTGCTTTTTTACTTATTCACCATTATTGTACTGTATATGCTTGAATTCAAGTCTAGATTTTTTTTTTCATTTATAACTAATAAATGAATGGAAACCCCCTTTTTTTTCTAGCAAGTCAATCAAGCATCTTCGTACTCGAATTCAATTTTAACAATTTATTTTCTTCCAAGATATTCACATATCCATGTAGGAGATTAGTGCTTTATGTTTATGATCACCTACTCAAAATACTAGGACTAGTTTTTAATTAATTATTTTTCATTTCACCCTTTACAACATAAGGCTTCAATTCACATGCAAATTGATACTACTTTTATGTCAATGACAAGATTTGCACATATCTATGGCAAGAGATTATCACTTTGACAATCTATTTTCTTCAAGATTTGCACATATCTATGGCAAGAGATTACTACTTTATGTCTACGGTTACTTACTCTATCTCACAGGGACCGATTTTCAATGAATTATTCAAAGTTTCACCCAGGTCGTGCATGACACATGAATACAGTGACACCCCGCCTTCTGATTGATATCAGTAGATGAAAGATTAAAAAAGTGGCGAATGAGGGATGCATTGATATACCAAATTACCCAAATAAAGAAAAAAATGGCATGTGAAAGTTCGTTTTTTATCCGATAAAGAAAACATACTCCGGGGTATTAGAATAATGTGTCTTCTTAAGTTTTGTCAATTTGGTTAGTTTATTCAGTTTTTAAGTTTCTTCAGTTTCGTTTGTTTCTTCAGTTTCGTCAATTTCATCGTTTTAATTTTCGTCAATTTAGTAGTCTAGCAGTTTCGTCACTTTCTTAAGTGTATCAAAATATTAATCTAGTATAGTAGAGTCTTCATTGTTAGAGAATTATTTTATCAAGTGGGCATATTTAAAGGTTTGGGTTTCTCTTCCCCTTGGGTTATAAATAGGGGAGTCTGTCATAAACAACAAAACAACATCTGAAATACAAAAAAATCTCTTCTTCTTTATCAAGTTTCTATCAATTCGTTTATCTTCTTTGTATTAAGTTTCTATCAAATTTATATCATTTTTATCAGAGCAAGTAAGGTCTTGATTAAGATGGCAGATGATGGAAACAAAACACCTGCCTCTTTTTCTCAAAATAATAGCACCATAGATCAGGGAGATCTGATACTGTCCATCCTTATGAGCAATCGGGACAGCATCTGGCATCTCAATTCAATGGCGTTGGATTTCAAACCTGGAAGTGGACAATGGAGAATGCGTTTATGGCTATAAACAAATTTGGTTGTGTTGACGATAGACCGACAAATGATCAGCCAAGTAGTGTTACCGTTTGGACACGCTCCTGGTCCCTAGTTGTTTCCTGGTTAATTTCTACGCTTGAGCCACATGTAGCACAAAGTGTTATGTTCTGTCACAATCCTAAAATATTTGGGATTCGCTCTACCAACGGTTTAAGCAATAAAATTGGGGCATGATCCATAATTTGAAAAAGGAGTTGGGTAATCTTTGAACTAGGGAGAAGATTTCGTTACAGTTTATTTCATTAAGCTTAGGAGTTTGTGGGCTGCATTGGATCTGGCTTATCCGATATCGGAGTGTACTTGTGCTGCAAAGGAAGATGAGCGGAGAAGGATGGATCTTGATCACCTTGTTCATTTCCTGATGGGGCTGAATAATAATTATGTTCACATAAGAGGGCTGATTCTAGCCATGAGTAACCCACCAACTCTCGAACGTGCTTTTCCCTTAGTAATACAAGAAGAGGACCACAGAGAAGAAGAAGGTAATACCCAAGCATTATTTCTTTATAGTGTTAATCTTGTCAACATCGCATGTTTGTTTTAAAGCGGTGGAGGTGCTAAATCTACCGGAGATAAAAAGAAGAAAACATGTAGCCATTGTAAGAAGGTTGGTCATGTTACTGAAGAATGTTTTCAGCGGATTAAGTGTACTCAGTTCAAGAAAACAGGACATCAGGTTGATGACTGTTATGATCTTCATGGACATGATACGGTTCTGAGAAGAAAAGAAAGGTGTGGCAACTCCTTTCTAAATCGTTTATGTTTGCTGAGTAATAATCCACATGCCACTCAGATGTTTTCTGGAAAGTGGATATTGGATACAGGAGCAACATATCACATGTGGGTGTCAAAGAATTATTTGAAAATTTGAGAGCCTTGTCGTATCCTAGAATGGTTGTTTTCCCAGATGGTAGACCACAACAGTTATAACGGTTGGAGATGTCAAATTAGGAAATAAATTTTGGCTCAAAGAAGTTTTGTTTGTTCTTGGTTTCAAGTTCACTTTGGTATCAGTACGGAGCATGATAAAACAATTTACACACTCTTTGGTATTTGATGCTTAAAAGTGTTTTGCTCAGGACCTTATTTCAAAGAAATCTGAAGAGATCGGTGCTGATCAAGAAGGATTATATATCCTTGACAAGGAGCGAGTAAGTGTTTGGTTTCAGGAGGCTTCGACAAGACAACGTTTACCGTTAGATAAACCAAGACATAGTTTAAGTTGTTCTTACAAAATAAGTACGAAAGTAGAAGAGGTTCATGTTAAACTAGGGCATGTTCCATATCAGAAACTTGTAGAATTGGGTTTAACAAAATCTAATGATGTTTGAAAGATTTTATTTGTGATATTGGTAATAGGAGTCGACGACTTTCTTTTGGGCATTCTGAAATTAAAACTAAATTTTTTTAGTTAATTCATATTGATGTTTCGAGCCCTTCAGCACCACTATTTACAATGGATTTCGATATTTTATTTGTTTCGAGGACGATTACAGCAGAATCACTTGGGATCAACTCTTGAAACATAAGAGTGATGCTAGGGAGGCCATCAAGTGTTTCGTAAATTGGTTGAGCGGCGATTTGAAACAAGGGGGAAAGTGTTATGAATTGATAATGCCAAAGAGTTGGGATGTTCCAATGAGGGAAAAGCTTTCTTTGCACAGGAAGCCATCATTCATCAAACTGCTTGTGCTTATACTCCACAACAAATGCGGCCGTTGAGTGAAAACACAAGTACCTTTTGGAAACAACACGAGCCCTGAAATACCCCGTAATTAAAAATAGAGATTAATTAGGCTAATAAGTAATTTAGAAGCTTAATTAAGTGTAAATAATTATGAGGGAACAAATCCCGAAGAAAACGGATCTTTAAAACGGTTTAAAAACATTACCGAACCTTAAAGCACGTTTTTCGAGGTAACCGGGAAAACGTGTCTTTAAGCGGGTCAAATAGACTCGTAACAGTTTTGGTCAACTAAATATTCATTAATAAATATTAGTGAAGCTGTGGGACCAATAAAATCAATAAAACGAGAAATTAGTAAAAACTGTCAAAAACGACAAGTTGTGGGGTAGAAATATAATTAACACAAACTTACGTGTCCAATATTGCAAATAAAATTTTAAAACCCCCTAGCTGCTGTGTGCTGTCCGATTTACATATATACACACACACACTTAACTTCTTTTACTCACAAACAAACAAAACAATAACACTCTACTTTATTACTCTCACAATTCTCTCTCCTACCTCATTTCCCCTCTCTCACGTGGATGCCCTTCTCCCTCACTCTCTCTTTTCTTCTTCTTCTACCTCTCTCACGATTTCCATGGTGAAAGAAGAAACACCCTCACAAAACTAACTTCTCTCCTTTGTAACTCTCTCCACACTCTTCCAAAAATTCTAAAAACACCACCATTGGAATCCCCTCATCAAAGGCTACATTCCTATCTTTTCAAAACTCGAAAACACCCACTTTCGTTTTCATGGGTATGCACCATTGGAGGCTTCAACACCACCATTAGAAGGCCCTCCTTTCCCTTGTTCTTCTAAGGTAAAAATCTCTTCAAAAGCACCATCTTTTTCTAGCCTAAATGGCAAAACGAAAATGTGAACTAAGCCTTGCTTGCTCCTCTTAGGCCCAGCCGGTTTTGGCATTTTGAAAAGGTGGGAAAATCATTCTTGAGCTGCTCCAAGTATTTCCTAAACTCTTGGAAGGTAATAAATCCTCTAAACCCTAAAACCTAGATAAAACTTGATTAGTGGTTAGGGTTAGTTCTTAGTATTGAATGGTTTATATAAATGTTGGTAGTGCTAGATTGGGATTACAAACCGGTAGAGAAGAAGGAAAGAAGGAGAAAGAGAGAAGAAACTTGTGAAGTAACAAGGTAATATACTCACCTTTGTAGTTTTGTAATTGTATATGTAACAGATTTTTAAGAATGAAAATGGGTATTGTAAAATGATAACGCATTAATGGTGTAATGTGCAAGAGAATATGAATATTTTAAGCCTTAAAGAACACTTTTAAAACTTGTAAAACAGATTGGGAATGGAAGTGTTGAGTGCAGGAATTTTAGTGTTGTTTTGGTATTGGTATTATGAATGGGAGCTTGTATATTCTTGGTTATTGTAACAGGTGAGATAAGTATTGAAATATGAACTAAACCATGTGGTGAGTGTATAGAAATACAAGAGAGACTATGGCAAAATTTGCCTAGGATTAGAACACTTAGAGAATTAAACTAGGTGACTAAGGTGAGTGTGTAACAGATTTTGATTTAAATAGATAGAGGGTAAGTTGAGAGAGATAGATAATGGATTCTAATGTATTAGAGGTGTTAGAAATGACATTAGAAGAGGGAGTTGTAGAAGGGGAGTGTTAGTATCAAAATCTGTAGCAAAAGTGACTAAGGAAGGATATAATATGAGTGCTAAAATGAAAATATAGGAGACAAGGGTGAATTGGGATATAGAAAAGGGTGATGAGTTAGTAGATGAGTTAAGGAGTGTTTTAGGGTGCCTAAGCATGTAGGAAACTTGGGAAAATGATTAGGAAAAGATTGGATGTGAATTGAGAAGGATTTGGAGTTCAAAAGGAGCAATTAAAAATAAGTACTGGGCTGGACCGACCCTAGGGCCGACCCTAGCAGGGTCGGTCGACCCAAAAATCTGTAACCTCGGAAGCTTCTGCATCCGACCGACCCAGTGGGCCGACCCTGCCTGGGTCGGTCGAGTGGGAAATTTTGGTCGGAAATGTTTCTGCATCCGACCGACCCAGGGGACCGACCCTGCCTGGGTCGGTCGAGTAGAAATTGCGAGTTGGATATCTTCTGCAACGGACCGACCCAATGGACCGACCCTGGCTGGGTCGGTCGAACTTGAAAATTCTGTAATCGAAGTCTCTGCACCCGACCGACCCATGGGTCCGACCCAGGGAGGGTCGGTCGGGTCAATCAAAAAAAAAAAATTATTATTTAAATAAATATTATATATATATAATATGTATACATACATATATATAATATGTACATGTATGAAAGCATGCCAAAGCTAAGTAAGAAAGTAAAACTTAGGTAATGAAAAATGAGTAAGTAAAGTGTAAGTGTAAGAAGTATAAGGACATAGTAGGTGTGAGTTAAGCAATGATAGTTGATTAATCATTTAATTGTATGTATATAATAGGATTTGATTTGTGACACCGGAAGGACGTTTGGAAGTACGTACAACGGTGAACGGTATGGATTCCTCATGCCCCGGGTGCTATCTTGGTTACTCTGATTTGTGTGTTGTGTGCTAATTGATCACCAAATAAGATAAATGCACGAATCGGAGTTAATGCATACTTGTGAATATGTAGTGTTGTATGATTGTATATTTTCTTAATTCTTAGTTTGTATACTTCATGAAATGTTGGATGATATGAAGTGTGTATGTTGTTATTGTACTGTGACCGTTATTATTGTGTTTGGACTTCTAACTTGTTCCTAACAAGCTAACCATCCTAACTTAAAATGGTAATTAAATTGGAATGAGTAGAAGTCCGATATAGTTTCGGCCACGCGTGAGGATGCGGAGTCACGAGAGGTTGGCTCCAATTCCTGACTCTTAAACTGGTCCGCGGCCCAAATCCCTTAAGTGGGTAGCATCCCGGATTAGTGAGTCAAGTAAATCCCGGATGTGGGACGGTGTAGTCCCCAAGGCCGGAGGTCCCGACGACTTGACTTGAGTATAAGTAAGTAAGTAAGAATGAGTAAGTAAAGTAAAAAGGAAGTAAGTAATTGTAGAAGAAGTAAGTAATGAGTAAAAGAGTAAAGCATTCCGATTAACCCGGATGCATAATTTGGCTAACCTTGAAGGTAAGTAAGATGTGTACTTGTAATGTTGCCTTGATTGTGTAATGAATTGTGCATGTATATTGTATGAAGAGCATGTATGTATGAATAATGAATGGCATGTTTAGTGGACGTCAAATAGTCGGCGTGCCCTAGCTAGCACGCGGTATATGCGGAGTCCATATGCAGCTTTTGCTGAGCCCCTTGGGGCACCATTTTTACTACACGCAGGTACTCGAGATTGATGAAGATGTGAAGATCAGTTTCATTTCTTTATCTTCTTTTTGGTGTAAACAATGAATTTATGATGGGTGTACTAAGTAGTACAGGCTACAGTTTTTGATTAGCCGGTGTACCATGGGGTACACCTTTTTGGATATGGAAATGGATTGGTATAGATGAGTAGCTTTAGAAACTCATTCTTTTGGTAAGCTTGAAAGGTTGTAATGAATGTACTTTAAATACTCGGTGATCCAGGATGTAAGTATTTGATATGTTATTTTGTAATATTAGTAGCTCGGTACGTTATGTTCATCAGACCGTGACTGTAAGTATTAGTAGCCTAGCTAGCCGTATGGGCGGTTAGCGGCATTGTTTCACCCGCCGTAGTAAGTAGTAATTCCGCTGCGAACTCGTAGGATAATAGGACGATTAGACGGTAAGCATAGGATTAGCGGTTGGGGTGTTACAAAAAGTGGTATCAGAGCGTAGTTACGCTCTGATGTCCATAGTACCGAGCATAGGGATTACCGAGTTAGGATTTCAACCGTCTTAAGACGGATACTTAGAAACCTAACTAGGAACTACCGTTGTTAATAACAACCCCTTAACGTTCTTATGAACGATACCTTGCTTAAATTCCAAGACCTTTGAGTCATATCTTGCAAGCCTAATGTAACTGTTAAACATTCAGATGTCAGGACGAGGCCGAGGCCGACCTAGAGGCGAAGCCTCAGATGGAACCGGCGCGCAGACGATAGCTGAGATCGTCGCCGCCACGGTAGCAGATGCTACCACAAGTTATCCAAGCTGTACAACAATCCAGCAACCAAACTCAAACGGGGCCAACCCTCCCCCTCCACCCAGAGAAGCTAATTGGGTAAAGCTGTAGCGGAACTCCGCCCTCCTTGCTTTAGGGGCGAGAGTGATCCGGCTAAGCTAGAAGCCTACATCTCCGAGATGGAGACTGCTTTTGAAACACTCGAAGCTCCTGCTGGAGTTCGAGTCAGAGTAGCCGCCTACTACTTGAAGGATGCGGCCATGGATTGGTGGAAACTGGTGAAGCACGAGCATGTCAGCGACCCCACCTTCGATTGGGATTCCTTCGCATCTCTCCTCCGATCCAAGTACTATCCGGAGCATGTAAAACGAAGAAAAGGCTAGAGCTAGACGCCTTAAAGAGACACAGACAAGATGTCTGTGGATGAGTACTACCGCACCTTCACCTCCATTCTCCGTCTCCTCCCCGATCTTGGATACACCGGCCAGGTGTTGGTCGATCGCTTCTATGGCGGTCTGAGCCATCGCCTTCGGTACGGTATGGGCTACACCAGATTTACCTCCCTTCAGGTAAATAAACGGTTAACCCTTAGTATCATGTCAATTCCTTAAATTCCTTGAATTCTTTGAATCTTTTCCTTATCCTTTCCTTAAATAGAATCCCGGCTAATACCTGAAATTTCAGGAGTGTTATCACGCGGCTTCTCGCGTTGAGATCACTTGCCAACTGAGGGATGAAGAAACCGCGCTGAAGCGCAAGGCCAATAACAAAAAACCAGCACTGAGGAGCAGAACCAGGGTAAAAGCTGGAAGAAGAAGAAAGGGAACTTCTTTTCTCAGAAGAAGTCCCCAAGTGAGAGCAGTGCCCATGCTGAGCAGGGCAAACCAGCTGAGATCCTTCAGCTTGGTTATTCTGCACCGGTGGCAGCTAAGCCACTGAGATCACACCCTCCTAAGGGTAAATTCTACTTCCAATTCGTATTCGTATAAGTATCATTTCTAGTATACCCACGCACACATGTGCTAACCCTCTAACCTCAGGTTCTAGCTCCGGAGCCGCCAAAACCTTCTCCGACGGCCGCACCTATGTGTGCAGAAAGTGCAACCAGGACCATCCTGGTAAGGACTGCTACGGGAGGGAGATCAAATGCTACAATGCCAGAAGCTGGGACACACAGCTAACAAGTGCCCGGAGAGTGGAAAGCAGAAGGGAAACTTCCAGAACTACAAGCAGAGAGAGGGCAAGGAGGTGGCATCTGGCGATGCACCGGCCCAGCAGGCACCTCAGGGACAGGGATCCCGGGGCCCTCAGAGAGGCGCACCTCAGAGGCAGCCTGTTCTGCATGTGATTGACCGCGATGGGCCCGGTTCGAAATCCGGCCAAGGTAATCACCTAAACCTTTAATCCTTGAAATAGCATGCCTAGTAGTAGAGTAATTGTATGAGTGAATGCATGAGTAAATCAATGAAGTGTATATTGAGCATGAAATGAGTAGTTGAAACTAGTACTCACCGTAGATGAAATTTGTAACCATAGGAAACTTTAGTATCTGTTACCCAATACCGGTAACCTTGAATCAAGAAGAGATCGACATCACCAACCACGACTACACCAACAAACAGTGTCAGGTCATCCGACCAGGTATGATTTATTAAGGGATACCTGACACCCGAAGCGCAAATCTCAATCATCGACGATGCAACGAGCTAGGAACGGGTCAAGGTGGATTTTACACACCCGAATTCCCCGGTGGAGCGAAGATGAAGCTGAAGATGATGTGCTTGGGAAAGGACTGGAATCCTTATACCAAGACATACCAGGAGACACGAACACAAGATGGAGCGACGCCACCGACAATACCACCAGAGTTTCAGACCCTCATCACACAAGCAGTTGAACTTGCACAACAATGTGAACTGAACCAATCCCCGCACTTGAAGCGGACCTTTGTATCGTCAACTTCTATGAAACGAAGGACGACTTGGGTTACACCAAGAACAAGGACGAACAGCGGAATCCCTTGACAAGGAGTGCCCGTAGTGCTTGGTCCATTGGTGATGACGCCATATTCCTGTATAGCGAGCAGAGCGTGTGGACCCTCGCACAGAAACTGGTATTGAGATCAGGAGATGTCCTAATCATGGGTGGAAACTCTAGGATGCTGTATCACGGGATCAACAAGATCAAGTTGAATACGGCACCACCGGCAATAATCAATGCCACACACATGAAACCAGGACGCCTGAACCTTACCTTTCGAAAGTATTAAATTCCTAGTATCATGTAATCTTTTAGTAACGTGTATTAGAGACACGGTATGTATGATGGTTGGTTTATCAATAAAGAGCAGTGTTGATTTAATTCCACTTGTGTCCACCATCAATACTTATCCAATTGTGAATCCAATAGGTTGTGGACTCGGTACCGAAGGTAACCTGAGCATCCTCACCGAAG